>LBNU01038300.1:171957-183753 GCA_014162995.1 Artemisia annua | reverse complement strand
TGTGGGGCTTACTGTCCATAAACTCCTTGTAAGAGTATCCACAAGTTGTGGGCGCAACTCTGACTGTAGTTCCACTAGCTTTGTAGGCAGCAATTGTTTCTGCAACTTGCTGGGCTATGAGTTGCTTCATGACTGCGGTGTGTAGGTCTTGTTTCTCAAGCGACATGTTCCTTCAAAAGGCGAGGGAAAAAGTGAGACGCATCAAAAATGTGTTCTAAGAATAGATGTTTTGAGGCGACATGTTAATAAGTTTGGGGCGTGATCAGATATGTCGGCGGGTTTTCCGTTCGATAGCATAGCAAGTGTTTTGAGGGAATAAGAGGAGTTTCTAAACTCTGAGTTGAGTAATAAATTTTCGCGGGATGAGGTGAGTGTTCAAATTCGGGGTTGAATAATGAGTTTACGTCAAGGTTATAAATAGCGCGAGGCGTGGCGTGGCGGCGAAGCCAAGCCTCAAGCTATACGAGCTATAGCGAAGCTACAGCGTTTTTTGAGGCGTGACTCAAGGCGGCATAATTTTTTATAGATTTATATATTTATATCATATTTCATACATACATATATAAAAACCTAAAAACTACGGTATAATACATCACATTCACATATTCCTATTCACTTGTTATATTATCTTTTAGTATTTGATTTATAAAGTTAGCCCAAGCCCAGGTTCCTTCTAGCCCAATAATAGTAAATCACTAAATCCTACAAAAGCTTCAAAATAAAGCGTCACGCTTCACGCTATAGCGCGCCTTACCACGCTTTTTCGCGCTTCATAACACGCTACGCCTTAAGAAGACGCCTTGGCCTGTTTCGTAACGTGGAGGCCACGCCTCACGCTGTATAAGTATATATAGAAAATGCTTATAGGTAGTAGCGTAAGTCAAGTATGTATAAGTATATACAGAAAATTCTTATAGTACATGTAGTAGAGTAAATTAACAGGAAAATAATGCATAGATAAACAAGTAAACTGCAATTAAATTGGCAAGCAAGGCAGGCAGGCGAGTGGCGGTCATAGGGACTTGTTTTTGTAAAACGCGGTTATAGTTTAGGGTTTATATGTACCTAGTTNGTTACAAAAGTAACATCGGTATTGAAGATAAGACGCCATGGACCCAGTGACGCAATGCACTAAACCTTCTAGCCACTCAGGTATCTCTCAAAAGATACTTGTTTCATTCTCACGGGGAACCGGTATAATCTATCGACCTTCTCTTAGAGTTGGTTGATATTAAAACAGGAGACCCTGCCCCAATCTCCGAATAGGAAACCATAGGTGCACTAATCGAGTCTAGAGCCTCGAGATTCATCAAAGATCTCTTAGGAACACTTAGTTTTCTTACACTGGTTGTTCTACATCAATGGACGCCAGTTGTAAATTATCGAGTCCTACGCAGATCTTAGCAATCTGCCGAGAACGTTTATGAGAGGAATCACTTAGGTGTTTTCTCAATGATTGAACGGAAATCCTGCCAGGGTCAACATCAAACAGCCCTGACTGCAGGTCACTTCGGTAACTCCTTGTAGGTTACGCTTGGTGTGTTCGGTGATGTTCCATGTGTGTTCTACAGTCGCGGGGTGATCTCCAGCGGCTCACCTAATCGTTGGTGTACGTATGTATGTTAGTGTAAGCCCTCTCGGGGGCATCCGATTAGGAACGGCCTTGGTAAGGATTAGAAGGAGTCTTCACACTATGCTGTTGACGAATTCTAACTTCAAACCTGTAAGTGCCGGATGGTCTACAGTCGTAGGGTGATCTCGACGACTCACCTAATCGTTGGGGTACTCCGGTATTTTCTGAGTTAGCCCTTTTGGGGGCATCCGATTAGGAACGGCCATGGTGAGGGGCAGAAGGAGTAACCACATTTTGAGGGTGAAAAATTATGTTTCTCACTTGTAAGTGCCGGTTGCTTATTACTAACCATTTTCTTGCAGGAACTTCACCACCAACACATGATTCCACATGCTCATACTTACGTCAATGGCTTCCCTAAAAGTTCTAAGTTATACAAAGTCAAAGAAAGATCAAAGTTTCTCAAAGTAAAAGAAAGATTCAACGTCAAAGGAATCTACAAAGTCTTATGACAAAGATCTTACTTAATGAACGGGAATTACACAAGTACTAATCACAAAGTTCAAAGACGTATGAGCATGTTGGAATGGCGAACCATCATTATAGACGAAGGAGTGACCAAAGGCGGATTTCTACATCATATGCATCACTTCAACAACAAGGAACAAATATTGATGAGCAAAGAATTTTTGTCTAAACTAACCGATTTTGAGACGTCCAGAAATTACAAAAGTTCAAAAGTAAAGAACAAGAAGATGACGTCGAGCAACCATTCAACATTGATGACCGACCCTTAGGGGGAGATTGTTAGGAACACGTTTCACGTTTACAAAGTGTCGGTCATTAGTTTGTAATAGGTTGCTATATTAGACTTATTATGTTTAACATTTAATCATTTAGTTATGAATGTTTATGATATAATTTCATGATATGTAAAAGTCCAAAGGGAGAAATGGTAAAATAGTAGAAGTATCTAATGCCTCTTGGACTTCCTATAAATACATCATGTATGCCCTCATTAGGGCTTGTTGGTTCTCTTATGCAATAACATATTTCATTACTTCATATTATTGAGTTCCTTCCACACTCTTCTTCTCTCTTCTAGTTTCTTCTTTATCTTTCTATCTTTGGTTGTTTATGCAATAATATGGTGACCTAACAAATATAATAATCAGGGCCCATAGCGAGTGTTTAACCCAATACACTCGTAATCCCCATTGGTATACGCCCGCATTGACCCGTCTGGCCAACCGAACGGGGGGAGTCACCCCCATTAGATCTATTTATATCAATCGCGCTTCCTAGCAGGAACTAACGGTTCATGAAAATTGGGCATAACAGTGGGTTCAGGGGCTTAGGCTAACTGCGCAATAGTTTTGGAAAAATAGAAATAGTATAGTGGTCCAGAAAATGTTTTGCATGTTTCTCACCCCATAGTTGTAAAACAAGTATAAGTAAAGTGGGGCTATAAACTCACCTCAGCAAATAGTAGTCTCGTAGTGAAAAGTCAAGTAGAGAAAGTGAGCGGCACCGACACGTGACCTAGAATAGTACGGCAGTATTTAGTTACAATTACAATTTAAGAATAATCGATATTCAAAAAGTTTACGGAGTTTTGTTGGTGTAAGTTTATAGAGTATATGAATTTAGTTTCGTGTAAACTTATATAACGAGGATAAAACTCATGGTTTGTTATTAGTCAAAATGAGGTGCAAGAAAAATAATATCGATAGGTATTAATGGTTCATGTGCTAATATCGTCAAAGAAATTGTTAACCTTATTCATATATGTATTATGTAATAGTGGTTGAGATGGCAACATATATACAAATAATGAGCTTTTATTTATATAATGTATGTTAATAAAATTTCATTTCTTTTAAAAATGTAAATTATATTTAGGATTTCTCGTAGTAGGATATTATAAGGAACAATGCTAGTTATATATTTTGTCAATAAGTCGGACACGTCCCGTATACAAGTTTAGAGGTAAATAAGTTTCGTCACACCATTTTATACATGTCCGAAAGTATGTTAATAATAGTGGTCGAGTAAAAATGATAGTCCCTTAAATGAACCTCGGGAGTTTTGTGTTTTAGTTTAAGTGTATATATAAATGTAACTTTACGTCTAACCGATTTTAAGCACTACTCCGTATTTTAAATGGGCCTCTAATATTTTATACGAATTGGGCCTTTTGGAATATTATTGGGCCGGGTAACTAGTTTATTTTGGGCCTTGGGTTGGACTGTTTTAATTTGGGCCATGAGTTGGGTTTTTTATTTTTGGGCCGCGAGCCCAACTGCATCACGCATAACAAAAAAAACTGTATGAGTAGATTACTAAATTATGCATTACCAATTCACATCACTAGTTTAGCCACTTTCAATTTAATACTACTAATACATTAAGTTTAACATGGTAATGACCAAAAAAATATATGTGCATGCTGTTTTCCCCTTTGTTCGCAGCAGCAGAAAGAAAAAAAATATATAAATATCTACAAATTGGGTTTGTGTTATATATGCTCAAATTCGACAGCAAGCAACAAGAAAAAGGAAAAAGATGTACAATATCATAATCAATATCAATTTCATCATCCACAAATTTTTATTAAACAAGATTCATAACACAAAATATATATATCAAACCCAAATTTTCTTCAAAATTTCAAAACCTCAATCTTTCTTCAATTTAACTTATACCAATCACCTATATTTCACCTTAAACACAAAAGCCCTATGAAATCTTATACCAATTTCATAAAAAAAATGTACCGACACCACGAAAATTTCCAAACAATTTGTTTAAGTTTTTCTTCAATTAATTCATACCATTGTGCTTAATTTAGTGTTAATTACAAAAGCCCTATCAATATCATAACAATTAACGAGTTGTAAATATTAGGGTTTAAGATTCTTACAATTCTTTTGAAAGAGGTGGCCACAAGATAAATCCAAATCCGAGTTCACGCTGCAATCCACACCAAGAAGGGATGTGGTGCCTTTGTGGTTCGGATTGGATTAAAAAGAAAATAAAATGGAAAACCCTAACCCTACCTTTTGAGTATCAATATTTGATACTAACCAAAAATTGTTTAATTACAAAACTTTGGGTCTTCTTAAATCATCTCGTGACTATGGCTTCGAGTGAAGAGAAAGATGGAGTTGTTCCTGACCCTTGCTTTTGCCTTGGCGTGAAAGGGTTGCCTTTGGAGATCTAATTTCGAGGGCTATGCTAGTGTTCATACCACTTTTCTTTGATTATAGATTTGATATTTTTAGGGTTCTTGATTTTCTTTTGGGAAGAGGATATACTGGGAAAGAGAGAAAGAGGAAAAGAGAGAGAAGACACATTTTGGTTTTTGGGAGGAGTGAAGGGGTGGCGTGAGTTTTTATTATCCTTTTTTTTTTTTCTAACGTTTTTTTTTTTTTCTTTTTTTTTTTTTTTTTTTTTTTTTTTTTTTTTTTTTTTTTTTTTTTTTTTTTTTTTTTTTTTTTTGTATATTGATAAGTGAGTGGGTATTTAGATGTATTTTGTATTATTGGTAATAGATTTATAAGGAATGTATTTATAATACTGCTTATTAATTATTTGTGACTGCCGTAGTTAAAACATTGTCGGTACGTGTGTCGTGTTGTGCTTGTGATAATATCTTGGTTCGGTAAATAATTACCAATATAGTTATGAAATAATATTTTCATATTTTCTTGCTAAAAACAAACGTAGTAGTGGGTCACCGTAGACACAGTGTTCGGGTTCACTTCCCGAAATAGTTATGTAAGCTCATGTATGCTTAGCCAAATAGTCCAATAATAATAAATGGGCGTTTATTACTTAAAATATAGAGGAAAAATTACCGTTTGTCACAGCCTTCCCGCCTTAGAAAAAAACCGTCCTCGGTTTTCAGTTAGAGTTACTCGGTGTAGTTGAGAAAAGATGAGGGTATTTACGCTTGATCTCGTCTTCACGCTCCCACGTGAATTCGGGACCTCTTCGAGAGTTCCAACGGACTTTGACGATAGGAATGCGACTTTGCTTAAGCCATTTGATTTCTCGATCCATGATTTCAACAGGTTCCTCAATGAAATTGAGTCTTTCCTCGACCTGTATTTCTTCTAGGGAAAAGGCAAGAGTTTCGTTCGAGAGGCATTTCTTGAGGTTACACATGTGGAACACGTTGTGTACAGAGCTGAGTTCTTGTGATAGCTCGAGTCGGTAAGCTACTGGTCCGATTTTCGCGAGAATTTTGAAAGGTCCAATATAACGGGGATTCAACTTCCCACGTTGTCCAAAACGGATCACGCCTTTCCATGGTGAAACTTTAAGCATGACTTTATCTCCTACTTGAAACTCAAGTGGTTTTCGTCTTTTATCTGCATAACTCTTTTGGCGATGACGAGCCGTTTGTAATCGATTCTTGATTTGCACGATCTTTTCCGTGGTCTCTTGTACTAGTTCAGGACCAGTGATTTGACTTTCTCCGACTTCGGTCCAGCAGACAGGTGATCTGCACTTCCGACCGTAAAGTGCTTCATATGGTGCAGTTTTAATGCTAGTGTGATAGTTGTTATTGTAAGAGAACTCGGCTAGTGGCAAATGCTTATCCCAACCGTTTCCAAAATCTATCACACATGCTCGCAGCATGTCTTCTAGGGTTTGAATGGTCCTTTCACTTTGACCATCTGTTTGGGGATGATATGCAGTGCTCATGTCAAGGTTGCTCCCCAAAGCATTTTGAAGTGATTTCCAGAAGTTCGATGTGAATCGGCTATCTCTATCAGAGATGATAGAAATTGGAACACCATGTCGGGCAACTATCTCCTTTATGTATAGCCGTGCAAGTTTATCCATGCTGTCGTTTTCCTTGATTGGTAAGAAGTGGGCGGACTTGGTGAGACGATCAACGATTACCCAAATGGTGTCATAACCGCTTGATGTCTTTGGTAGCTTGGTAATAAAGTCCATTGTTATGCGTTCCCACTTCCACTCGAGAATTTCTGGTTGTACAAGTAAGCCTGATGGTCTTTGGTGTTCGGCTTTAACTTTCGAACAAGTTAAGCATTGACTGACATACATCGCAATGTCAGCCTTCATGTTGGGCCACCAGTATAGTTTCTTCAGATCGAGGTACATTTTGTCGGCTCCTGGATGGATAGAGTATTTAGACTTGTGGGATTCATGCATAATGAGGTCACGTATCCCTCCGTATAGTGGGACCCAACTCCTGTCCTTAAAACACAATATTCCATCTGATCTCTTAATGAACCCATTTTTATTTTCTGGCATGACATATATCTTCTCATTGGGTCTATTCTCTTCCTTGAGTTCCTCGGCTTGAGCTTCAAGGATTTTCGATGAAATTGGCGAAATGATTATCATACCTAACGATTGTACTCTCAAGGGTTTTGGTTGCTCCTTCCGACTAAGAGCGTCTGCTACCACGTTTGCTTTGCCTGGATGGTATCGAATCTCGCAATCATAGTCGCTGAGTAATTCTTGCCATCGACGTTGTCTCATGTTAAGCTCTTTTTGGTCAAGAATATGTTGCAAGCTTTTGTGGTCGGTGTAAACTACACACTTGGTGCCATAGAGGTAGTGCCTCCAGATTCTAAGTGCAAACACGATTGATCCCAACTCCAAGTCGTGTGTGGTGTAATTCTTCTCATGCTTTTTCAGTTGTTGAGAGGCATATGCTATCACCTTCTCTCGTTGCATGGGAACGGCTCCCAAGCCTTTGTGTGAAGCGTCACAGTAAACTACAAAGTCCTCACTACCTTCCGGTAGGGCCAAAATAGGTGCACTACACAACTCATTCTTAAGGAGTTAGAAGGCTTCTTCTTCCTTATCTCCCCAGTCGAACTTCCCACTTTTCTGGGTTAGTTTGGTCAAGGGTTTTGTTATCTTCGAGAACTCTTCAATAAACCTTCTGTAGTAACCGGCAAGTCCTAAGAATTGGCGTTTTCAGTAGGCGTTGTGGGTTTCGTACGAAATTCTAAGGTCATAAGCGTAGGTAATTCCAATGATTATGGCTATGCTCTTTGGTAAGTTGCTTCATGATGGCTAGTGAGGTAACTTGTCCTTTCGGTTCGGAATAGTATGCGAGACGAGGCTGATTTTAAATGGTAAGATCGTGTTGGGGTCCCTTCAGTCATGGTGTTTGCTAGTACGGATGCCATTATTTTGCACTACTTTATGTACTCACACACGCGAGTTTTTGATTTCTCGAAATAGAAACAGGAAATTCTTCTTTTGGCAAAAAAATTTTAAGGCAACCATTCCTAGCATAACATGGTCCTACCTGAATTATACATAGGTGATGAGGCTTTGTACAATTAAGGTCCGACGATGTAATGCTGAGTTTAGTTGAAATAATATATCGGTTATTCGATTTGCGGGGTTACAACAAAATTTACCTCCCGAATAAGTAAATAGTACATAGGGTGGTTGCAGAATAGGTTATAAAACTGTTTGTAAAACGGTTTGTAGAGTGATAGCAGTACCCTTTATTGTTTTATAAATCAGTGGCTAAAGTGGTTTTCTAGGAAGCAAGGTAGTTTTAAAAAAAAATATTAAAACTTGTGGGGTATTGGCAACGTAGCTCACAAGGTGCTAATGAAAACTTTTCTTGGTTTATTAAATAGTAGCAAGGTAGCAATTTTATTTTATTATGTTGAAATAAACTAGCCTGTAAAATGTTTTGTAAACAGTTTATAGGGTAACAGGGAAAACACCTTATTATTTGAAAGATAGTAGGAAATTGTAGTTTGGTCTGAAATTAATAGCAAAGTATATTCGTAGGATAGTAATAAAATGGTTTGTGAGGTACCCACGAATTAGTTTGCAGAGTAAAAGAGTTTATTGTTTTATGAGTTAGTGACTAAAGTAGTTCACAAGGGAGTAAAATAGTTTAGGAGACGATAGTAAAACTGGTAGAATGATTGTAACATAGATTACGAGGTGTTAGAGAAATCGTTTACTGGTTTATGGAATAGTAGTAAGGTCACAAATTGGTTTATTACCCGGGAATTAAAATAGTTTGCAAAATGTCACATAGTGATTTACTAGATAAGTAGTGCAATAGCGACGATCGATACATCTAGTGGATATGTGGTTGCAGATAGTTGTGAGTCAAATAAGCTTACAACTCAAGATAAACGTACACCGAATCCATACAATACGACGAGGTTTACAAGAAAGTACTAATAAAGTCTCATAGGAATACAACTTAAGAGTGTCTAAACTTAGGTTTCGTTATGTGAGGTAGTCAACTTCCTGACATCACCTTCGGGTCCTGTTTTCTCTTGCTCCGCGGTCTTCTGGTTCTTTCATACCTGGCACTTGTTTCTGTAGTGCCCCTTCTTTCCACACCCATAACAGGTCACACCAACCTTCTGATTGTTTCCTAACACTGTCTTTGCTTTCGCAGAGGTTTTAGACCTGCATTCTGTAGCCAGGTGTCCAACCTTCTGGCATTTGTGGCACTTCACGGTGCAAGGCCCATTGTGGTGTAGTTTGCAATGACTACACATTGGTAACTTCCCAGCATAAACCTTCTTGTCACTGGGTTCAGTATTGCAAGTTACAGCCGATCTTGGTTTCCTGAGGGGTTGCTAAACCATGTCGTTACCTTTACTGTCCTATAGTTTCCTCTTGTTGTTTTTGTTGTGGTGGTTGTCATTGTTAATACCTCGAGCAATCCTAGCTTGCACAACTTGGCCTCGTATATCATGCGCCATACTGATGGCTTCGTGCATAGCAGTAGGCTTGAGTGAGGCGACACCCTCTCAGATCTCCGTGGAGAGTCCCTGGATATACCTTTCAAGTTTCTCATGCTTGAAGTCTGTCATAGTAGGGCATAGTAGTGCCAGTTCACAAAAACGGGTGGTGTATCCGATGACATCGTCTCCTTTCATAGTCAACTCCCATATTTCCTTTTCCATTGCCCGGAATTCGCTCCTCGGACAGTATTCTGTGATCATCATGTTTCTCAGTTCATTCCAAGGGGTTGAGTAGGCGATGTCGACTCCTACTGCTTGGACATAAGCATTCCACCATGCTAGGGCACGTCCTTGAAACGTGCAAGTAGCAAACTTGACTTTGTCCTCCTCGGGGCAGTTTCCACATTGAAGTAGTGATTCCACATTTTTGAACCATCTGCACATTTCCACCGCACCTTCATTTCCACTGAAAATGTGGGGCTTACTGTCCATAAACTCCTTGTAAGAGTATCCACAAGTTGTGGGCGCAACTCTGACTGTAGTTCCACTAGCTTTGTAGGCAGCAATTGTTTCTGCAACTTGCTGGGCTATGAGTTGCTTCATGACTGCGGTGTGTAGGTCTTGTTTCTCAAGCGACATGTTCCTTCAAAAGGTGAGGGAAAAAGTGAGACGCATCAAAAATGTGTTCTAAGAATAGATGTTTTGAGGCGACATGTTAATAAGTTTGGGGCGTGATCAGATATGTCGGCGGGTTTTCCGTTCGATAGCATAGCAAGTGTTTTGAGGGAATAAGAGGAGTTTCTAAACTCTGAGTTGAGTAATAAATTTTCGCGGGATGAGGTGAGTGTTCAAATTTGGGGTTGAATAATGAGTTTACGTAGAGTAAGACATAAATCTGGGAATATAAACTGGTACACGATAGGATTATCACAAGTAGTGTATGGGGTATAAACTAGTGGAGGAAAGTCGAAATGATGTGACAAGTACGGTAAATATGTATAAGTATATATAGAAAATGCTTATAGGTAGTAGCGTAAGTCAAGTATGTATAAGTATACAGAAAATTCTTATAGTACATGCAGTAGAGTAAATTAACAGGAAAATAATGCATAGATAAACAAGTAAACTGCAATTAAATTGGCAAGCAAGGCAGGCAGGCGAGTGGCGGTCATAGGGACTTGTTTTTGTAAAACGCGGTTATAGTTTAGGGTTTATATGTACCTAGTTCTCTATAACCTAGGCTCTGATGCCAATCTGTAACACCCCCAAAATCGGTACAGCGGAAGCATTCGGGTCATGGGGTGCTACTAATTGGAAATCACAACACAAGGAAATAAAGAACGGAATACATGTTCCGTTAAAATACATTAGATTTAAAATTTAAGTTTACATCATGTCTTGGTAATAAAAAGGTAAGCCCAAAGTTTAATGGTCCCATAAAAACAAGTCATATCATTGTGTGAAAACACTTCGGTAAATAGTTTTGTAACCATCGCCTTGCCATGCCTTGCCAGTAACAAATAGCTCAAACACCTGAGAAAAACATGCTAAAAGTCAGCAAAAAGCTGGTGAGTCTATAGGTTTAGTAATCAGTGTGGACCATATAGTTTTGTGTACGAGCATTACAACACATATTATGTCATACAAAATAGTCTATCGCGCTAGCACTAAGTTCATGCAACCGAAGCTAGACAGTTTAGTGCGCTACCATATAGCACATAAATATTGTTAGGAACACGTTTCATGTTTACAAAGTGTCGGTCATTAGTTTGTAATAGGTTGCTATATTAGACTTATTATGTTTAACATTTAATCATTTAGTTATGAATGTTTATGATGTAATTTCATGATATGTAAAAGTCCAAGGGGAGAAATGGTAAAATAGTAGAAGTATCTAATGCCTCTTGGACTTCCTATAAATACATCATGTATGCCCTCATTAGGGCTTGTTGGTTCTCTTATGCAATAACATATTTCATTACTTCATATTATTGAGTTCCTTCCACACTCTTCTTCTCTCTTCTAGTTTCTTCTTTATCTTTCTATCTTTGGTTGTTTATGCAATAATATGGTGACCTAACAAGTGGTATCATTCGCCTAGGGATATTAGAGGTTGTTTTAGATTAGTTTGGGTTACTTTTGGTCTCGTTTGAATGGTGTTTGTACTCATTATATTTGGCTAGTTGGTATTTTATTAGTGTTTAAAGGTTAGTATTACTTTAGAATTTAGTATAAGTTAGTTTGGTACTCACTTAAATGTAAAATTTTGATCAGAACGTGTTTTTGGGATTATAGCGAGTTTGAAAATTAGGGTTAAGCGAGTTTGATATTTGGTCAGCGAGTATCCTTGATTTTCTAGCGAGTTTGACAGTTTTCTCAGCGAGTATCATCATATTCTTGGCGAGTAAGCCATTTTTCCTTATCGTTTAGCGAGTAAGGAGTTGCATCTAGCGAGTATCAAATATAAGCTAGCGAGTATCATCAACTTCTAGCGAGTATCAA
>LBNU01038300.1:146015-158204 GCA_014162995.1 Artemisia annua | reverse complement strand
CAATCCCCCACACTAAACTATTGCTAGTCCCTAGCAATCTTTTTATGAAAACAATGGTTTTTATCTCTTTACCAAAAGAACCATCACTTCTGGAGTAGCCACATGTTTAAGTTCAAGTAAGAACTTTGGTACACATGATACCAAGTGATTTTGAGCAAACCACCTGCTATCAACGGATTTGATTAGTCTTTACCAAAAGCCGTTTGCTTCTGGACTAGCTATGGATTTTTCAACGTTGGTTTATAAACCTGCCTTTACCACAAGCCATAATCTTGCGGGCTAGCCAACTCTTCACTATGCGATATGGTGAGTTGAAACCATACAATTTTGGGCAAATTGCAAGCCATCAACGGATGTGATAAGTCTTTACCAAGAGCCGTTTGCTCCTGGACTAGCCAATCCTTTATGTGGGTTAGACATGGCGGACTGAATTACCATTTATTGGTTCTAAGTGAGAAAAATTTTTTAAAATTTTTCAAAACTTGGCTAAAATGGGGGTACTTGATGGAACATGTGTTTAAATTCGTGAATAACGAATTCCCCCCCACACTTAGAACTGAATATTGTCCTCAATATTCAAAATACCGGGTGTTAAACCAATACTTAAAACATAAGAAGACAATAATACTAGCCATTATGTATATTTATTTACATACATATATATATTTTTTTCTTTTTCCTTAAGCTTCTTAAATAGAAGCTATCACTAATTTTAAAGTGATCGATGATGATGATGATCATCATTCTTTTTGGGTTTTATAATTTTTTTGGATTTTTATATTTTTAAGATAATATACATATATACAACATGTGGGGAATCTCCCCCACACTAGGGTGGTACACACGGGTGAAAACCCATGTTCGTGCTACTGTTTTTGTTTCCCGAGTCTATAGCTTGACTCGACCTCGAATTGATTTGTTCATGAGGAAGTAAGTGGAAGAAACAATCTCCATCGGACTTTCACTTAAGATGTTTGGATAAACGTTTAAGTGTAAGAAAGTTCCACACCGATGAGATAATAGACACCCGGCTTACAAATGATGTATGATAATTCCGGGGTCAAAGATTATGTCTTCATTCCCAAAGGAGTGAAGAATAGGACGAGTGATCGAATATATGAAGAAAAGGAAGAAAACCATGATGAAAATCATGATTAACTCCTCCTCCTCAATGGGATAATTCATTGTATAATGAATCTCCGCAGTTAAGCTCGTTTGATCAAGACATATTATGGGTGGGAGGGTTGGGATTGTGATATCAATCAAATTCTCAGTGACGAGAATATTTCCTCCCGAAACACAAAGATCATCTTTGTCAAGATCAAAATGGAAGATATCATACTCCGGCGGAGATATGATATGAGTGAGTTCAAAGGTGAACTCCTCGAGAAGAGAGTCATTCACATGATGTATATCTGTGAATTCTTGTTCAGTGACAGACTCATCACTATCCTCGTTCTGAATATCAAAGATTTGATTATCAGAAACTAGAGTGAATTCAGATTTGAATTCAAATAGAGGATTAGTGAAAGTCGTTTTGAATGTTTCGGGAACAAGGTGATCATCAATCTCTTTTGGATTAACGGGCTCATAACTGATGTCTTTACAAGGTAAAGAATGAAGAGGGTCAATATCAGAATGAGGAAATGAAACCTCAACATACTCTATTTCTCCATAAGATGTAATATCATCGTTAGAATCGGAGAGAGTATCCACATGATCTTTTGAAGAATCAAGGGGAGGAGGGATATCACACAAATGCTCGAGAGTTCCCTGTGACTCACTTGGGATTGGGACAAGGTTCTCAACACTGGACTTTATGAATTCGTCCAATTCTTTTGGGAGAATTGTGTCAAGATGCTCATCCCCCATGATAAGTGAGTGAGTGTGAATCTCGGGTGTGATAAAAGTAGATTGAGAGAGTGCAATACTCTCTTCTTTCCACTCATTTTGGATTTGTAGGATATCAATCGACGAACTCGATGATTCTATTGGAAGAATACCAACGGTATCTTCATCATCACCATGATAACTATCATCATCGTCATCGTAAAGAGCAGTATTTAGAAAAGTAGTATGTGATTTAACTGCTCTTTGCTCCGCAAGCAATTCTTCCATACTCTTTCCTAGAGGGTTATCCATGGCAAATGATTCTGCCATAGTTTTCCTACTAGAATATGGGATGCGTGCACATTGAGAATCATCATGGGGACCCTCACAATATGCACAGGAAGAAATTGTTGCATTCTGAGCTGCTGTCTGAACAGCTTTAGCCAATTCCCCATATTGTTTTGCTAACTCTAGAAAATCTAGAGTAAGATCTTGCTGGGGAGTTTCAGCCATTTGGCACTGTGGAGGTTGGTCTTGATACTGATAGTCGTAATTGTTACAAGGAAACGAATTCCCTTTTTGACAATCAGAGCTAAAGTGGGGACCTCCACAGTACTCACAACAGTTAAACTGTTGTTGATGTGAGTCATCATGTGAATAATATGGAATTTGGTCATTCCCAAAGTCCTGAGTGTTACCAGAAACTTGTTCATAGACAAACGTGTTCCCGGCTTGACACTCAAATCCTGGATGAGGACCTCCACAAAATTCACAAGAAAAACTTGGTGTATTTTGATACGAAGAATCATTGAAATTTGGATTATATGATTCTTGCTCGTATGAGTGTGATGGGTAGTTGGAAGAGTCGTTGAATGAGTTCGGATTAGGATCATAAGTGAATGAATTCCTCGAACCACAAAACAAACAACTTCCGTTGTGAATATCATTACCACATTGTTCACACGTACACCAACGGCATGGTGAACCAAAGAGAGGTTCACCACAACCAACACAACGAATAAAAGATTCCATTCGAGATGTATGCGAAGGAATCTGCTCACACAAAGAATTATCAACACCTACAAGGTGATCTGAATGTGTATCAAGTCTCGAAGAGCATTTTGAAACATCCGGAGGTGGGACAAGTGGAGTGCTCTGAGAGCTAGAAATTTCCTCCACTTCCGTTATGACCTCTGGTTCATGTTCTCGAGAAATGTAAAGATGAGGTGAGTCATTCTTTGTAGTAACCACACTAAACTCAGCACGTTTGCTCCTAACCGTAAATCCTGAAAGATTATGGTCAATTAGAGATGGCCTAGGAGTAATTGTGGGTTTAGATTTTTGGATAACCGTGGGTTGGACGTAATTAGTACTTCCATTATCAGAGGAAAGTACCTGGTCCTTTGTCACCCCGGTCTCACATTCCATTTCCCTTATTGGAGAGGGAATAGGAATCAATGGATCATCACGATCAACTCGAATTCTAGACATCCTAGATAAGGCTTGAATTCTTTCAATCTTGAATAAGAGATCAGAGTCGATAGATGCCATAAGAATATAGAAGAAGAAGAATCAAAATGAATAGAGGGTAAGAGATGAAGAATCAAAAGGTAAGGGGGTAAAGATGAATATTTTTGGGTTTTATATAATAATAAGAAATATGAACAAAGATAGTAAATATACAATGGATGTATATTCAACAATCACAAATTCAAATAAACTTGTAATACGCAGCACACCTCCCCGGCAGCGGCGCCAAAAATTGATTCGCTCAGAACCAACAGGTATTTACCACGCTAACTAGCCACTTGTGAATGACTAGCTGTAATAAAAAGGCAACCTGAAAGTCTGAGACAAATGCAATAATCCAGAGGAGTACAGTGTATCCCCGGGTTCGTTAATTCCCCAGAAGATGTGACGTTCCGCGTATAAACAAGTTTGAGATCGAGGGATGTTGAATAGAAAGCAAAGATGGGAATATGAGAACAAAATCAATCACTATAATTACAGACTGATTTCGCACATCAAAGAAAAATAAAATAGAAACTACAATTAAAAACCTATACGTTTACGTTTAAATAAACGTCAACGTACGAAATAAAAAGTGAATTAAAAGAAATAAAAAGATTACAAAGATGAAAATTATATTTTTACAAACTTAATAACTTAAGAAAAATATTAGAAAAAGAAAATTAATTTTACAACTATTTATTTATTTATTATTAATTAAAAACTATTTATTAAACTATTTATTAATATGTAAGTTAAAAAGAAAATGGAAAAGTGATCTAGAAAATAATCTAAAAACTTAGAAAAGGCTAAAAATGTATAAAAACTATTTTAGAAGTGAAAATATATTTATTATGTATTTATATATAATTATTATTAATTATTATCTATTTATTACTTATTATATATTATTAACTAGTTAATTAAAATAAAATTAGAAAACTATTTAAATGAACAGTAGAAAATGAAAATATAATTTTTACAGATTCTAAATAAGTTATATAACTAAGAAAAATTATAAAAACTTATACTAATTAATTATTTAATATAAAAAGTATTTTATTTATTTATTTTTACTAAACACTAAAAACTCTTTTTGATTTTTTATATTTATTAAATGAAATCTAAAAATTACAAGAAAATTATATGTTATATAGAAAATGTGCAGAAATAATACAAAAATATAAAAAGTAGCAAAAACCCACGAATAAGCTGAGCAATAAGCTCAACAGCTTATTAGAGCCAAAGGGGGCTGTTGGTATATAAAAGAAAGAGAGTGCAAAGAGTGAATGAGAAAAGTCCCTAGGGCAATTGGTTTCCAGGTACCCTTCTATCACTCTAAAAAGGGGGAGGTCTCAGGTTCGAGCCTGCCCACCCCCTTTTTACACATTTTATTTTTTTGATTTTTTTTCTTGTGTTAACTTTGCAAAACAGATAAGCACAAGTAATTAGCAAACTTTAAAAAAGAAAAACTTTTTAGAATCCACAAATAAGCTCTGTGGAGAGGTTTTTGCTCAACAGATGAGCTTTTTCAAGCTCAGATGGATTTTTAAGTTCTCAAAAGCTCTAAAAAGCTAAAGGGTATAAACCAAAGTTAAAATAAGATGAAAACAAACTTATCTACTGTGAAATAAGCTAGAATGAAAAGAAAATAACACTGGAAAGGACAAAAAGCTAAAATAAGCAAATCCTAAACCCAACAGACCAAACAGACCTTTCAGACCCAAAGGCCTTCTTTGCAGGTCAATTTGGCTTATCAAATAAGCCAATAAGTCCAAAATGAGCCTAGATCCTACAAGATGAGCTTAAGAGCTTTTCAAAGAACCAAAAAGCTCAGTGTGGGGCCAACTAACAAGCTCTTTAGAAGCTTGTAAATTTGAGTGAATACACTGAGTATTCAGTGTACTCAACAAATTGGGCCAATGAAAAAGTTGTAAGCAGCCCTAGCAATTAAGCTAGAAATTGCAAAACAAGATTTGAACATTAAAGATGAGCTTATGGGCTTCTCAAAAAGCTAAGACTCACAAGGTAGGGCCCACTATTAAGCTCAGAATGAGCTTATGAACTTGGGCTCAAATACTGACCACTCAGTATAGAGGATCAATTGATAAGAACTTGATGGTTCAAAATAAGCACACAGATAAGATCATAAATGAATTTTAAGCTTATGAATAACAAGATGGTACATGAAAGTTTCCAAAACACCAAATATCTGATAAAAAGCTACACTAATGAACAATAGGCAAGCTTCTAAAAATGGCTGCAAACCAAGATACCCCTGGATACAGGGCAGATTTTGGAAAAAGTAGCCCAAAGAAAAAGCACAATTAAGCAGTTACATAAGCAAATAAAAATAATTAAAAATACTATATTAAACACAAGCAACAAGAGTTTAAAAACCTACAAGCACTTAACCAGAAACTTAAAAATAAGTCCTACATGAAATTCTATTTTTTATTCAAAAATTGCATCAAATGGATTTTGACTTTTAATGAAATTGCAACCTTTTGACTTTTGTGAGGTTTTAATGCTCCTAGATTACTGAGTATGGTGTATTTTGTTATATTAAGTCCAAATTAAGCAATCTTATCATTTTCCTTATCCAAAATGAAGAAATGGTAATCAACAAATCCAACAGTTAAGCTGTTAAGGATTTATGCATATGATTTTGACTTTTAATGAACAAGTGACCAACTAAACAACTAAAGTAGCTATCATTACACTAAGGTAGACTGAATATGCAAAGAAAACAGCAATTTAACATTGAAAGCACATAGAACCTAGTAAAACCAAACACCCCTTATTGAGTATGAAAATGTGATTATCAAAGGCTTTAGCAGATAAAGACCAAACAACTGATTTCCATTGTTGTCAATTGATGATATAAGATTATTTAAACACATAAACACAACTGATATCCATAAACATTCATGAACCAATATTAAGCTAAATGGCAGTGATATATAAACAATGAGCAACCAAGATAACTAATGAACATGCATGAGGTATTAAGCATTTTAACAACTAGCATACACAGACTAAGCCTAAAAACACAGAAATACACAACAATTAGCTAAGGTACAATGAAAAGACAAAATTGTAAAAAATAGCTTACAACTGAATTGAGACTGAGAACCAAGTAACAAGGACTGAGAACCAACCTAACAGCCTCCCAAAAGGCTACTAAACCATGTTCTTCCAAATCTGATCAATCTTCTTTGCATCTACATAATGATCCCATAAATTATATTTTTTGTTNTCTGCAAAAGTGTAAATTTGCAGAGACGCGCGACTGTTCACCTTGACAGTTGCGAAAAAAGAGGGAAGTGGAAAGGTGGAATTAAATGCGGATATCAAACAATTTCAAAATTACCAATGAATAACTTTTTGATGTCCACACATTCTACTAACCCTAAACCTTTCCTATAAATACCCCCCAAAAATAAAACACACACACGCTCTCATTATTTACTCAAACTCTTGCGAAAAAATTTAAAAAAAACTCTCTGTGTGTTTTCTAAACTTACCAAAACCTTTCCGACCAACTTCCGACCATGTTTTCAACCATCAATGGCTTCTTCTCAAGCTATAACCTACGCTCACAATGTGGAATTCCCCATGGAAAGCGTGGACATGACCAAAAATAACGTGGTGGGGAACTTTGCCTATCCTGAAGCTTTTCGGCTTACAAGGATGTGGTGAAGTACCTTCAAAACTGTTTTCTCTCCACCGCTGATTCGCTCAGAACCAACAGGTATTTACCACGCTAACTAGCCACTTGTGAATGACTAGCTGTAATAAAAAGGCAACCTGAAAGTCTGAGACAAATGCAATAATCCAGAGGAGTACAGTGTATCCCCGGGTTCGTTAATTCCCCAGAAGATGTGACGTTCCGCGTATAAACAAGTTTGAGATCGAGGGATGTTGAATAGAAAGCAAAGATGGGAATATNTAAATCCTCTACGGAGCAATTGAACACTACTCAATCAACGATAGTGTTCAGCCTCCTTGAGGGTATAAAAATAAACGTTGGAGAGCTCATCTTCAAGGACCTCATCCTCAAGCTCACTGGAGGAAAAACTAGGCAAAGGCTTATGTCTTACCCTAGGTTCATCTCTTGTGTGCTTCAGGATTTACTAGGCTCTGAGTATGTTAGGGCTGACGCTCATGGCTTTGATTCTGATGTCTTACACAACAAGACCAACTACTCCAGAGACCCTTCTGAGGTTACACCCATCACCCTGACAACATATATGTTGACAGCTATTCAGGGTGCTGACGCTATTTCACCTGTGCCTTCTCCTACTAAGAAGGAGAAGAAGAAGGGACAGGGATCCAGGAAGGTGGCTAAACCCAAGTCACTCGCCACTAGAACCTCAGTCTCAAAGCCTAGCAAAAAGAGGCAACAACCGACCCAGACCACTGAGACACCCAATGTTCAGGCCGCTCCATCGACCCTCAAAAATACGCCAACGGAGGATACTGAGAAATCACACTCAGTGTCCTTGGGCAAACCCTCTCCTTTGTCTACTGACATAAACAAGTCAGTAGAGTCAGGAACAATTCAACCCTCACATTCTGCTAAAGGCTCTGACAAATCACACTCATAGTCTCAGGGAGAAAGGGCTCCTATATCCTCAGTAGGGCAGCACTACTCCACTGAGACGGGGACCCACACCCACTCACATCCTGCTAAAGGCTCTGGTAAATCACAACCAGTCTCAGGGAGTTACGGTCCGTAAATCTTCAGCAAGCCAGTACAAGCTTGTTGGAAAGGGGGACCTCACCATCTCATCGCCTGATGAAGACACTCGCAAATCAAAGCTTTTGTCTGAGGGCACAACTACTCATTCCAAAGACCCAGAGGGAAACATACACCCCGCTGGTAGGGATACAACCTTCACCGATCCTAATGAGGGTACTGAAACAAACCCATCAGTGCCTGAAGGGTCACTTGGGGACAAAGACTTAGAGGGATTAAAAACACCCGCTGATATGGAACCAACACCCCCCCCCCAAGAAGGTGCGCATTCCTCAGGGACTGACCATAAGGACCAGGTGGATAAAACCTAGTCCACTGGATTAGAGGGGTCAGGCCCTGACCGAAACCAAGGCAAGTCTTCTTATGAAGAGGAGCCGGCTAACCCTTTGTTGCAGATTCAATCCATGGCAGATATTCAGGCAGCTCTATTCTCTGATGATGAGCTTAAGAGTGAGGAGGAAGTGTTTGAGGCCGGGGAAGATATGGATACTGAGGAGCACAACACTGAACTAACTCCTCAGTCTCCTGTCCATGAAGCTGCTGATTCACAACCCGAACCCCAGTCTCCTGAACTCTCTGATTCTTCCAGACTGCTGAAGTATGATGCTACACTTCCCCTCACTGAGCGGTCCTTGGTCAAGTTCTTGAAGAAGGCCACCAATGCTCTATACCATGGGGTCACTTATGAAGTCTTCAATATGCACACTGAGCAAGCTGTTCATTATTTCAACCTCAAGGACTCAGTTGAAGATTTTCATGACAATGTCCAAGAGCAAAATGCATTCATTGACTTCTCCCTGACGAAGCTGAGTTCGCACCTCAACCAATTCATTGAATCACTCAACAAGCTGAACATGGGTGTGAAATCTATTCAAGAATCCGTCAAGGATGATCCTGAACTGACTAGGAAGCTTCTTCAGGCCTCTGAGACCTTCATCCAACAATCAACAAGCTTCCCTGAATTGGTCTCTATGCTCAAATCCTTGGATGTTCAGTCTCTTTGCTCTTCAGTGGCCTCCATCACCTCTTCAGTTAGTGGTTTGGAGAAGAATGTGGCAGACTGGTCTAAATCCTCAACCTCAGTGGCTTGGTCTCTTGGCTCCAGAATGACAGCACTTGAAGGATCTCATGCTTCTCTTGAAGCTAAAGTCTCTAACATTCAGCAAGATACTTCAAAAATCAAGTCCATGATGACAGAGATCTTCCAAGCATTCAAAGGCACCTCTGCTCCCTAGGCATCAGTGATCACTCCAACTCTTGCTCTCACTGGAGCTCCAGCAACAGTTGAGGGGGAGGGGATCACTGTAGCTCCTGCCACTGAAGCTCCTGAACCCTCTACCAGTTAACCTGAAGCTACTGATGTTACTTCAAGAGGGTAAAGGTCTCCTTCTCACTCTGAGGGGGAGCATGTCACTGAGGCTACTCCTATCTCGTCTGATGACATCAAATAATCTGATATTTTACACATCAAATTCCCGTGTTTATTGCCTCATTTGTTATAAATATTGTACTTAATTCGTTTATATCTGTTATAATGACATTTCAGGATAAATGAGATGTTGGAGCGGAAATGACATGAGAAAAGGCCAAACAAGTACAAAATATATTCTGAAGACAAGTTACGGCGTAAGTGGTATAATGGACTATGCCGCAACACATTATGAAGGCCAAAATTCTAAGTATTATGAAGGTTACGCCGTAACCGTTACATGAGGTTATGGCGTAGTGTGGACACCGAGAGGAATTTATGAGATTGAAGAGATTACGACGTAACTATTAATCGAAGTTACGCCGTAGATAATAATTATGAAGGCAACGACGTAGTTAGTAATTGGATTACGCCGTAGAGATGTGTATGAGTGGATAAGTATTGTGGACGAAGAGTTGCGGCGTAAATCATTAATTTAGTTACGCCGTAATTAATTACGTGGGCGCAAAGGAGAAGTGTTACGGCGTAACTAAGTGACTTAGTTATGCCGTAGTTTATAACTTGGGCCCGAAGTTGTTGAAGTTCAGGGACTAAATGCGACAAAATAATATGAAGATTATTTATCTCGAGGACTGATGATATAAAGAAGATGGACGATGAGGGGCTGAATATATATAAGTTTATAACACATTTTAATGTGTTATATATATGAAATATACCACAAGGACCTAATGTGAAAAGTATCGCATGCCAGGGACCAAAGACGGACAAGACGAAAGTTCAATTATTATAAATAAAGCTCACATGCGTAGGTCAGAGATCATCATTTGGTGAATTCTCTTTTGAGGATTACTGTGCGCCGCAAGAGACAAAAAGGAAGAAAAAGGGCACAGTTTGGTTCGAAGTAAAAAGGGGCAGACCCTTCGGGGTTTCACCCCGGTATTCAACTAGCGGATCAGTAGCATTCATTTAGCACGATTTGTAACTTATGTCGATACTCACTATTTTATACAGTTTCATTATTAATGACTATAATTTTGATTTTGCTTGTTTATCGATGCTTTGTTATCTATTGTGTTTTATTTAATTGTTCTTGGGGTTTAATTAATTAATTTATCTAGTCAATTAATTAATTAATTATATTAGGTGTTTAATTGTTTGGTTTTTATTCTTTTTATTATGTTTTTAATTATTGCTACTAGTGTGTGCATGCTTAGTTTTCCATCAGACCCTCTAGTTTCGGTAGTATTATAAGCTTGTTTGTATCTATTACGCTTTATGTGGTTGACTTGATACCTGAATCCATTTAGTAGGCTAGAAGAATTGACCATAGGGCGCTAGCCTGATAGATTGCAAGGAAACGGGAGGGATGACAACTGACCATATTGCCTTGTGTGAGAATTGACCATAGGACCACCTTACAAGTGGATGTACTTAAGAAGTTAGCGATACGTGGTCTAAGATCCGAGAGGCCGGGCCACACCGATGAATAAATGGTCTATGATCGTGACAACGGGCCATTTATGAATAAATCTAGCATGTAGTGGCACTTAATGACTCAACCAAATATCTAACCTTGGCTTACTAGCATGGGGTAGTGCCTGTGGTTCCTGAGGCGATAGAAAGGGAAGATAGGCTAGGATGACCTTACCCTACAATTCTTAGCGATATATGTCCGCCCCACTTGTAGTGATAGAAAGCTTAATATGAGAATTAAACCATTTCAGTTATCACCGCCATTAGTTGTTTGCCTTAGAACCAATTGATGCGTGGTTTTGTGACCTTACAACAGGTTTTACCTCTCGAGGGATCTCAAGAGGCTTACAACCCACCAGGCAGTGTACCTGACCGATTTAGTATAGGATAGTGGTAAGTACGGGGGATTGATCGTTCTCTCACAGGGAATAGTGTTCGTTAGGATAGAAAAGCTAATCTAATAGGTCTAAAGGTGGAAGGAAGATTCTTTTTGTATTTTTATATTTTTTAGAAAGCAAATAAAATCTCGGTTTTTGGAAGAAGGGCGGAATTAGTTGTTAATCAACTAACCCAAGTTTACTACTTATGCAAACTAAAATAAAATATCTAAAACTATGGTGGTTGTGAAAACAATATGGAGAAAATTGTGTTTACTTAGATTTCAACTAGTTATAATACCCGTGCACGCACGGGGTTTTTCCAGAAAAATTTAATTATATAGTATTATCGTTTAAAAATATAAAATCTTATGTATATTTTAAAAAGTTAGAGCATCAACATGTGCGAAAGTAAGAAAAATAGTTAGCAGAAATTATAAATATAACCGTGGCATCGACCTTGTATTGGATTCTTGAGCGTGTCTCCTTATAATGTTATTGGGCCAAAGGTTCTTTGATCACACGAGTTTACACATAAATCAAATTTATTTTAAAAATTTTGTTTACTATATGAATATATAAAAATTTACCCGTGAAAATTATGATATAAGTACAACTAATCAGTATACATGAGTTTTTCATTATGTATTAATATCAATTAATATTTTATAAAAATTTTATTTGATGAAAGATTTAACTTTGTTTAGCTGACATAGATGTTAATGTTGAGGTTGATGTTGTTTAATTTTACCTAATATCATGTTGTACAAAATGTGCGAGTTTAGTAGCACATAATGAGCGTTGAT
>LBNU01038300.1:100657-138542 GCA_014162995.1 Artemisia annua | reverse complement strand
AAGACTTAATTGGGTGTTACGTAGAGGATCACAGTCATAATTATAGAAAACGACTCAAAGAGACATTTTTGAGTTCATTTTATTGAATTCAAATGCAAGGATGTTCAATGTTTAATACATCACATTATTAGTTGAAAATGACTGTTTGTGAATATTACACCACCGACACAAAGGTTAAATGCCCACTCTATGCCTCCTGAGCTTGCTTCAATTACCTGAGATACATGCTAAAAAGTCAACAAAATTGTTGAGTGAATCTATAGCGTTTGTAATTAAAATCAGATGAACACAATCAAGTATTTCATAGGTGTATAGTAGTTAGATCCGTATGCTTATTGCCATAAGTCTCATGAACACAACGTTAACAAGTATGTGAGCCGTGTAATGGCATCAACACAGTATAAGTTGCCCTTGGGTGAGGAGTTTGCCAGTTCTCCTAGTGTATCAAATAATAGTGCATTTGTCTACCAGGTGTGGGCTAGAACAAATGGGTCTGTCAAGCACCAATAGATCTATTCTTCACAGTTATTCGCGTTCACTCGCAAGTGACTAAGGTTCATGATAGAAGGGACTTTCAAGTTGGCGTGTGTCTTATGCAATAGTTGTATAGCATACCATAGTGAAAATAATTGTTCAAAATACTTGTGCTCATATAGTGTAGCATGTATCCCACCCGCATAGTTTTTAAAACAAGTAAAAAGTGTGGGACTAAAGACTCACCTCAGATGAGTGGTGTATGTAGGCAATCAAGTAATATCAAGTGCAACGGGTGAATGGCTCCAACACGCAACCTGGATAATATGAGAAACGTTAGTTTCCTGTAGTGGTGTGGTTTGTATTTGTGTAATGCCTTAAGTACAAAAACAATATTATACATAATATTGTCTTTTCTTTATGTGTGATGATGATAAGTCGTGTCAGACTTGTAGAGTTGTATACTCTAGCAGGGTGTAGGGTTTCCAGTTCTTGATCTTGGTGAAAGTGATATATGAATGTGATTAGTGAAAGGTGATCTTTTGTTATCTAGTTAGTTCTCAAATATTTACTTCTTGTAATTAATGTGATTAAAATAATCATTTTTACTTAAGTTTGTGAAATTACAAGTTTAGTCCTTATACTTTGTAAAGTTTACATTTTTAACCCAGGTGTTTATAAAAATGACATTTAAGTACCTCAAGTTCATAATTATTTTATTTATAACTTTACTTTGTCAAATTTACAGTTTTGATACTCTTTTTCCAATATTTACATAATTAGTCCTTGTACTTTCAAAGTTGACACTTTTAGTCCTTATGAAATGTATATTTACATTTTTAGTACTTATAATATCAAATTAGTCAATAAATGACAAAAAAATTTCAAAGATACTGTTTTTATACCAAGTTTACAGAATTTACAGTTTTGGTCCTTGTAGTTTATAAAGTTTGCAAAACTAGTCCTTTATATGTAAAATGTTCATTTTAGGTCCTTGTAGTCTCAAATTTATACAAATGACTCAAAATAACTTATATTTACTGTTTGTAACCTTAATTTTCAGAAATTACAGTTTATACCCTTAGTTTGCATAGTTGGCAGTTTTAGTCCTTTAACTTTATATCTTTTGCATTTTTAGTCCAAAATAACATTTTAGCTTATGACTTCATTCCAAATGATTTTTCAAGTTCCCAGAAGCTTAGAAAATTTAGTGTGAGCTTATCAGTAGCTTATTAGAGCTTAAAGCTTGTTATTTAACTTATTATAGTGTTAATGGGCTTAAGTGAACTGTTAAGGCCCATTGGGTGTTTTGTGGGTCCAGTGGGCTTCCAACTGGTCCTAGTGGTTCTTGGGCCTATATTGGGCCTTGCCAAAATAAGTGGGGGTGGTCTTGGGCTGTGGAACAGGCCACAACCAAAGGTGATGTTTGATGGGCTTTAGCCCATTAAGGGTGTGTTATTGTTTCTGTGACCGTGTAAGGTAGGCACAAAATGAGCTTGTGAAAGAGCTTGAACAAGCTTGTGAGAGTGTAAGCTTTGTGTAACTCGTTTGTTTAGGTTCCAAAATAACAGTAGCTACAAAAATATGGATATGTTATTCGTATAAATAGGGATTAAGGAGACCAAATGAAAGTGATGAAATCATGTGTAAAACACTTAGAATATTTTAGGCAGTTTTCATATTGAGTCCAAGTAACTTGTGAACGTGTGATATTTAGTATCTTAGGATTATATTAAGCTTATAATGAGTTCATGGTTCCTTTCTTAGGTGTATAGAGATGTGGGTGAATGTTTTTGTGAGGCACAAACTTAACGAGACTTGGGAGAAAATAGGCCAAAGAGTTTGTGATATATTCGAATGGAAATCATGAAAATGAGATCAAAAATAGAACTAAGTGTTGGAAACACTTACTACACCTTCAAAGGTGGGATGTATTCGAGTTGTAGAGGCTTGGTGAGGACTTGTGAGCTTTGTGTGAGCTTGTGATGAGCTTGTTCTACCTTGCTTCTTCTCGGTACAAAGGCAACGAGACAAGAGAAGTTTGTGTGTGAGTTTTACGTTGGTTTTCTTTGCATGGGAAGGTTATACCTGAAGATAATGACAACTTGTGTAGACAAGAAGAATATGGCAGAAGGATAACGAGTAGGGTGAACTAGGATAGGTTGATTGGTCCTCAACTTGATGGTCCATGTGTATCGAGGGTCGGTTTGGTAAGGTGACGAGGATAGGGTTTCTAGAACCTGATTTAATTTCGAGTTTTATGTATAACGAGTTGCCAAGGGTCATATGGCTTAGTGTGAAAGGTTTGAGAGTGTATTTGGTTGTGAAATTATCAAAGGGTCCGTTTTTCATTGTAACGTGACCAAAAGGTCACTTAGCGATCGAGTTGTGGTCTAGGGTCATTAAGATTAGTTATGGATAGGGTTTTAGTGTCTTGTGAGTCGTTGTGAGAGTTGTAGAAGTCGTGGTACACTTATAGGTCCAAACGAATCAATACGTGACCAAAACAATAACAGTTATGGTCGAATTGTTTGTTGTGAGTTCTTGGGACCTTGGAAACGTGTTTGGCCTAGATAGAAACTCTTAAAATGAGTAATGATGGGTTTCCAAATTCCTTGGAAGGTTTCAAATGGTCTTCATAGTGTTGTGGCAATTTATGTGTATGTTTAGATATATATATCGAGATAAAGAAAATGAGTTAGGGTACGTTTGTGGATTTGATGAGTTGTGAGTTGATTAGAATCACTTAGGAAGTAAGTTTAGTGGGTTTGGAACTCATTAGGATCAATGGCAACGTGTTTTGCAAAGTGTGACCAAAGTTGTGTACGTTTTTGGAAACGTGTGAGCTCGCTACAAAAGGGTCTCGTTTTACTATTCATATGTACGTATTAGGTTGAGATAAATGTTGACCTCGATTCTTTTGTGTACAAAGAATGAGATAGAGCCTTTTGTTTTATAGGTTGTGTGTAAAAATCACGAATACGAAGGCCAAAGTAAACGTGCATAGGCTTGTGAATTCGTATATTTCATTTGTTATCATATTGGGCCGTTAGTGGGCTTATGAGATTCTTTGGCCCAATTGTAGTTTAAATGTGATCCGTGTGATGTTAATGGGCTAGTGTAGGCCCAATGAGTGTTGCGTGGCCCATTTGGTCATGTGGGGCCCACTTGTGAACAATGTGGGTCCTAGAGTGAATATTATAAATTTATAATATATTTGGTAGTTGTGGGGCCCACAGGGGTGTATTTTAGTTGTGTAAGTGTTGTGAGGTCCACCAAGAGGGATGTGGGTCCCATGAATGTGTATTGTAATTCATACTTGTATTGTGGGGTCCACTGAAGTAGAAATCTCATATGTGGTTGTTGTGAGTGCAAAGTGTGGCACTTGTGATCAAAACTGATATATAGTTGTGTTGTACCTTGTCCAGGTCATTGTGGGTTGCGTGTGAGCTCATTCAAAGTAGGTGTGAATCACATAGCACAGAATGATTCAGAGTTGCATGGTGTAAACAAAAGTTTAAAATTTTGCCTAAAAATGGGTGTATGAACAGTAATACATAATTACTTAAAGTTTAGTGTTTCCTAATAATTGGGTTTTTAGCAGGATATTACACTTCCCATTTGTCTTTCGATCTTTAGATTTATGCATATTTTTCTTAAAGATAGCACAAGAAGATCTACAGTCTTTTCCAAGGCAAATTTCGTTGTTGCATTCCTCATCAAGATGTGAATTTTGGATAGGTGCTGAGTTTTGGGTATCTTTTGAAACAGATGGATCTAATATGGAGGCTTGATTATGTTGTGAAGTGGAACTGGACATAGGGATGTTATGGGCATTTTTATCAATAGAGGTATCTTGAAACAAAAGTGAAGACTGTTTATTATTTTTTTCTACCACTTTATCCAAAGGATTAACGTTTGAGAAAACCAAGTCAGCTGAGGTATCTTTCTTAAAAGGGCTACTGTTGATGCCTTGACACTCGTGTGATACAGCCTCTTTCATCATATTAAACACTTTGGTGTATAAAGTTACCTGATCATTTGGATTTGCCTTATCTCTCTTACTTGTTTGATCAAATAAAACAACTTTTTGTGCCTGGTGGATTAAAACCCCCTGGACCATATTCTCCCCCACACCATTATTCGAATTCAAATTCAAATTATCCAAAGCCTCAGGAGTAGATAACATGACTGTATTTTCCGATAAGCGTGTCTGAACATCTTCCCGAATCGTTGTCCTTGGATGATTTTTTCCAAGGGATGGAAAAGTTGACGAATTAGTTTCAAGAGGAGATCTATTCATTGGGGTAGGCACATGTTGCACAACCATTGCCGAAGCTTCATTTCGATCATTATGTTCTACCCATAAACTCATTTGAATAATGAATTTATCCACAAACGTCCTCATTTTCTTACAATCAACTTTTGTTGATTCATCAAACTCTTCCACCCACACTCTTGCGAACTTCTCTTTCGTGATGTAGGTATTCCCGTATTCCTGAATCTTACGAGGGTCCTTAACCTCAGCTAGACAATAGAGCGAATCCGCCTCATCAAGATTGTATGAATCCTTATCCACATATAAAACTTGACCCCAAACCATAGCAGCTTGAGTTATATTCTCTATAGAAGATAATTCAAAAGGAATGCCCCTAATTCTGAGTCGAACTATACGGGAATACATATTTGCTCTTTCTATCATAGGCTGTACCTTTAAGAAATCATCTTTGGATGCAGATGGGCCTTGGATTAGTATGTTAAAACTATCTTCATTTTTACACTGAATAATTGCACCATAAGATCCCCAAAAAGAGCACTTAACTACTTGAATCTGCCGTTTCTCTAGCCAACTGATAAGCTTCTCAATCGACCTAACTTCTTTATCAATGACTAATGCTGATAAATTTAAAGTTGCTTGCATTTCTTGACTTGGCACCAAATCAAACCGCTTAACAGTGTTGCTAGAAATGAAGGAACAATTACCTTTATGGGGAGTTGTACCTGGTGCATTAATCCTCATCTCCATTCTTGCAAAACCAACCTTGATTTTCCTATTTAGCCATGACTTTCCATTCATTGTTGCAATGACCTGCTTAGCTTGATGGCGAGTCCCAAATTTGATGAAAGCAAAGTTTCTGTTCTTTCTCCATGAGATTCCTTGGATCCACCCAAACCTTCGAAAACCATTTGCAATAACATGTGGTGAGGACGTTTCTGCTAAATTACCCAAGTAAACAGTCGAAATTGGAGTTTGGTATCTTCTTGCTCGAGAATAGTCGAAACCCCCATTCTGATTTCTNTAAAATATATGTTATAAATAAGTATAGTTTATAAATTTAAAATTATTATTATTGTAAAAGTGAAAAGAAAATCAAATATGATTGGTTGATGTATAAGATGGGCTCACCATTAATGATATATTAACAAAAAGTAGGCACGGTAGAAGGGTTTAGCACATGAATAATTATTTAGGACTCATCCCCACTTGTGGGACCCACACAGACAAACCAAACAATATTTTTAGGCATCAATTCCAAATCCTAACCCTACTCCCTCCAACCAAACTGACCCTTAACTTTTCAATTACGAAAATTTAAACTACAAAAAGTGATCTAGTGCTTAACCTATATAGCTTATTTCGATTAAAGATCTTTCAAATTTTTTAAGTGTCAAATAATTTAAATAGTATAGGTAATATATGTTGTTATTTATATGCTAGGCATTTAGCTGGGAGTAAGCACGTAATTTTAAACTGATTGCAAACATAAAAATTATCGTTATTTTTTTATTTTTTGTTTCTTGTTTACAGATTCAACAAGTGTCTATAAAAGATTGCTTTCCAGACAAATATATTAATTTCCATCTTCAGTACGTGGGAATCTAATAATTACTTCGGTGATGTTTGTTTAGTTTACGAACCATACTCTTTTTATTACACAATCTTTTTTATAGTCTCTGTCTCTTTGATTTGTGTAGCTGCGTTTATCTGCGTACAAATGTGAGTCGTAAAAATAAGAAACTTTTAAATATTCTAACTTAAACTTGAAAAGGAACATCGAATACCTGTTACCAGCCATTGCATTATAACCTCGTACGTATATGAAAACTTTAATGCTACTTACGGTAAAATCATTTTTCAGGATTTTAGACAACAATTTACTAAATAATTTACATTATGCTAATTAATTTCTTGCATACATATAAAACAACAATATCAAATCCCATTTTAGCAATATATCACAAGATTTACATAATAATAAGAAGAGAAAATAGAATCTTATCTGAACAAGTTATCAAAGAGGTAAGAAACAAACAGTCGCACACTCGCACATCTCACGAGAAAAGAAAGATAGTCTTGAGAAAAACATGCAACGAGCGCATATCGTCTTAAATAGTTGTCTCTTGACTGAAAACAAACAGTTTTAAAAAAGCATACTATTACAATCTTACTTTTAACTAATTAATTAATATTTTATTAATTTTTTTTTATTAAAATTTCAAGTAAAGCAAAGATGACAAACTCGATCAAAATTTTGTACTCCATCCGTTCCAAAATTATAGTCACCGTTTGATTTTGTCAGTCTTTCTTTCTCAACTTTGACTTTAAATATTTTTATTTGTGTTATACAATATTTGAGAAAATACATTTAAAACTCAATCCATTAATATATTTTGCGTAAAGTATTATATAATTTAAAAAAAAATACTTGAGGTAAAAGTTTAAAAGTAAATACCGAAAAAGTCAACGGGTGACTATAATTTTAGAACGGAGGGAGTATTATACAATTTCATATGGAGTATATAAGATCACGCATAATAAAGGCTTGAAGACCGAGTCTTCAAGTAATGAAAACGCGTCTTCATTGTTACAGTGCCCCCAAGTACGCGTCATCAACAAGCAAAAATCCAAGACTCGTCGTCCTCAAAACCGAGTCGTGTAGTCTGTGTTTTGGTGATGAATCTTGTTGTTTTATTACACTAAGTTGATGATAAAAATGGTTGTAGAGAGAAAATGTGAGGTGATGTTGAGATGACGATGTTAAATAATGTCTCGACTCTCAGTCCTCCTTTGTTACGATTAGTCTAATACAGTAATTTTGAATAGATAAGTAAAATGGATTAGAATGTTATTTTATTATTGGTGCCTTGTTTTACGTGAAAATAAAAGGCGCGTCCTCTGGCACCCGTGAAACGGTTTTGAGCAGTTCGGAAGTGAAGGTGTTTGGTCCGGTGAAAGTACCTTGTCTTCCCCCACCTTGGTTTTCCCACCGTTTACCACTTTTAATTCTCTCTCTATTGGTATTGGTCCTGCCTTTTGTCACTCAACTCTTTTCATTAATATTCTCCCCCCAAGCTACCTTTTTCTTGTTTTTTCAGTATTCATTAGTTTCGATATGATTAGAATTTAATCATATTTTTTAAACTTTTTTAGATCTAAGTTACATTACATTGTTCTTCCTTGGATTTTTGATCATCAAGTTTTGGGGTGTTATTTCGCAACGTATTTTTATCTATATATTAAAAAACACACAAAATGTTACAAGTAGAAGACAAATAAACAACAAAAATACAAACGCCCATGAGAATGAGCACATATATTCACTTGATAACGATGTAGTTCACAATTTTAACTATGTAAATCATAATATGTGAATTGCGTGTGTTATTTTATTATAGCTGGACATCCTTACTTACCAAAGAAAAACAATAATAAAAAAATTATGATATAAATTGATTACACACTTGAGAAGTGTTGTAGACATAATTGAATATCTCACCATGTTCTTTTGTAGCTTCAAGATATAATTTGAGCATATCTCCTTCAAAATGAAATTAAAGTGTTCATTGATTTTCAGTCAAAGCAATATTCATCAATTTAGTTCATCCAACTTCTGTATTATGTTGCAGGACCACAAAAAATCTTAAATATTATCATCCAATTCCAAACTCATAAAGATCATAAAAGAGCCTAATAAAAAAAAAAGTTGAAAAAACTTACAACTTGAGTTAATCCTACAAATTTAGTATCACCTTTAAGAACTCAATCTACAAATCACTCTTAAGGAATGTTTGATACATAAGATTATTGAGAGATTATAATTACTTTTTGAAAAAAATAAGCTATTTAAAATATAAACTTTGTTTGAAAAATAAAACTTACAAGAGATTAAAAAAAAAAAAAATAGTCTTCCATAATATTTGAAAATCAAATGCTACATCCTGTTGCTTATAAAAAAATATTTTTTTTATAAACATCATCTAAACTTTATTTTCAGTTTCGACAACAGTTATTTTTGACAAATATATTAACCTTAAAATAATATTCCAACAAAATATATTTATGTTAAATCATCTATTTTGTCATTATTCATTTTGGGCGAGTATTTAAGTTAAGAATCTCTTGACTCAATCCATTTGGCATCTCAATGCAAATACATACAATACCAATAAAAATAAAACCACCTCATTCAAATTTTTTCAAACACACTCTCATACTAAACATATTACTACTAGTATTTGATTCCCCATGCTTAAAAACTCCTTATTTCGCGCCCCTCTTTGACCACCTCGACAAAACACCCCTCTTTGACCAACCAACCAACCAACAACAAAACACAATCTCCACAATCACATCACTTCACTTTAAACCCACACACTCCTTTGTTTGTGTCCTTTAACCAACACACATTAACAACCTAGGTGTCTTGTCACACACATTTTTTCCGAAAAGGTTTAAATCAGCGGAGAAACCCTGACCCCGTGCGCCGCTTTTAAACACACATTTTACTAACTATGAACAACAACAAAAACAACAAAACAAGCCCAAATGTTTCCAAATCACCTGACTTAAGTATACAAGATCTTAGTATTAGTTCAAGTCCTAGAACTGATGTTAGCATTAGTACTATTAGTGGGTCCCACATTACTACTAGTTCACCTTTAAATGTTAGTAATGCAAATGATGATCAATGTTGTGGTGAAGGTAGTGAGAAAACTAGTTTAAGTTCCTCTAGCTTTAGTTATAGTGTTGATGCTAATGATAGTGCTAAGGCTAGGACTTTTTGCCCCTCCAAACCGCATAAATTTAACGATATTCGATGGGACGCTATACAGTCGGTTAAAAGTAGAGATGGGGAGTTAAGTTTGTCCCATTTTAGGCTGTTGAAAAAGTTAGGGTTTGGGGATATTGGGAGTGTTTATTTAGCTGAGTTAAGGGGAATGGGGTGTTTGTTTGCTGTTAAAGTTATGGATAAAGGGATGCTAGTTGGTAGGAAGAAGTTAGTTAGGGCGCAAACCGAAAGGGAGATATTGAGTATGTTGGATCATCCGTTTCTTCCTACGCTTTATTCACATTTTGAAACCGATAAGTTGTCGTGTTTGCTTATGGAGTTTTGTAGTGGTGGTGATTTACATATTTTGAGGCAACGGCAGCCTGGGAAGCATTTTTCGGAGCAAGCGGCGAGGTTTGAGATTTGTTTTGTGTTTTTGTGATTATTGAACTTGTTGCAATGTGCATATCCATGTGTTCTACAGTGATATTATTATACAGATTGTCCAGTCAATTTTGTCATCAAAGTTGATAAGCGTTATCTTTTCGTAATTTTTGATATCTTAAAATTGCTAGTGATTTATCATATGATGTAGGTTGTTATTTTACAATTCATAGTAAATCACGAAATAATAGAACATATATTAAGTTTAATGAATAAGACTGTGTTTGGGATTCAAGTGCTTATCTGCTTCTTCTTAAAACATATTAGCAGTTTGGAGTGTTTGTGTAAAACTTTTTCGTTCTATATTAAAGAGTAAACTAGCGCTTAAAAGTGAAGCAGGTTTTTAAGCAGTTACACATTCTAAATAAGCAATCCAAACACCCCCTAAGTTGAGACGGCAGTTTGTACAATGATCAATGTGGAAACCTAATTTGCAATTATTAATGGTGTTGTAGATGAAGTTAGTTGTTTGATCATATGGTTTATTCTTTTTCGGTAGAATTCGATTCACATTATAATTTGAGTGTAATTGTGTTTGTTGTTTGGTTTTGCAGATTCTATGCTTCTGAAGTGCTTCTTTCTTTAGAGTATCTTCACATGATGGGTGTGGTCTACCGAGATCTAAAGCCTGAAAACGTGTTGGTTAGAGAAGATGGTCATATTATGCTCTCTGATTTCGATTTATCGTTAAGATGTATTGTTAATCCAAGACTAGTTAAGTCATCCAACGAACCATCTTGCACATCCACTTCATACTGTATTCAACAATCGTGTGTTGAACCTTCTTGTAGACTACCTGCTTGTGTCGAGCCCACTTGCTTCCAACCTTCTTGCTTCAAACCCCGTCTTTTCAATTCCTCAAAACCATCAAAACCCAAAGCCGAAAAAAATAATGTAAGCCATGATTCACGTCCTGTGCTGATAGTAGAACCAACTGCTGCTAGGTCCATGTCGTTTGTTGGGACCCATGAGTATTTAGCACCCGAAATCATCAGAGGAGATGGTCATGGTAGTGCCGTTGATTGGTGGACATTTGGTATATTTTTGTATGAATTACTTCACGGGAAAACACCATTTAAAGGTAATGGAAACCGTGAGACGCTGTTTAACGTTGTTGGTCAGTCTTTAAAGTTTCCTGAGGGATCAAACATTAGTTTTGCTGCAAAAGATTTGATCAGGGGTCTACTTGTTAAGGATCCTCAAAAAAGATTAGGATATAAAAGAGGTGCAACAGAGATTAAACAACACCCGTTCTTCGAAAGCATCAATTGGGCTCTCATTCGCGGTATTCAGCCTCCTGAGATACCAAAACCAGTTGATCTTTCGTTTTTAAACCAAACGGTTAAGTCAACATTGCCTCAGAATGATAAGAAAGCCTCGGATTCGGATAGATCGTCAGGTCCTTATTTAGATTTTGAATTCTTTTAGGTAATTTTCATGATAAAAATGGTGCATCAATTCATTGTTTGCTAATCATCAGTGTTCACTTTCTCAATGAAAATTTAGTTTCATCTGTTATTATTGTACTTTATAAGTTCTTTTATAATACTTTTGTCTTTCTAGCTAGAAAAAGAAGAAAAAGCAAAATAGGCCCACATGGATATTGTTTTTCACTTTAGCAAAATTGTCAACAAGCAAAACATAACTGTTTGCTTTTTCTTTAGCCTCATGTCCTCAAACTCTCCTTTTCATAAGCTTTTCTCAGCTAATATTTTGATGGACCATTTTTCTTTTTTATGAGAAGATGTAGAAAGTAACTTTGGATTTGACATAACATGTTAAAATTAAAAACAAACATTTGAGACATGTCTACTTCATGTTAAAGTTATATGTGTGTTATTGGGGCATCTTATGATTTATTTGGCTTTTCTGAATTTTTTGCTTTTGATAGTGCTTATGATGCTTATGTTTGCATTCTTTTTGGAGTTGAAATGTCATTGTTTTTGCCTCAAGATAAACATGATAATTTGTTTTAGGGTAGTGATATGCACACATATTATTTTACTTTGTGCACATAAATTCTGTGAGACCCACATAAATTTTATAATTTTATAAATAAAATTTATGTGACGCTTACTAAATTTATGTATGTGAAAGTAAAATGATATGTGGAGATATCACTTCCCTTTGTTTTAGTTTGAATAGTGTTATTGTTTGATAAAACTAATCAGCTTTCATCATCTATATGATCAAATCTTTAACCCACTTTAGTTGTTTGAATGCTGACTAATGTTATTGGTTGATAAAACTAATCAACTTTCATCATTGATTAAACTTTCATCAACCAATCAACATTTGAGACATGTCTATTTCATGCAAATGTGTGAAAACAATTATATTCGACTTACCAACGGTACTAAATAAAACGCTAAATGCTGGTCCTCGACGTCTGTAATCTCCATGATTATTATACTTGCAATATGTCTTTTTAGGAGAAAAAAAAGATGGCAAATAAACACACACCTCTTAACGTCAAAGAAAGCTTTAACATCACCAAAATGTCATGGAACAAAACTTGGCATCCACATACCAGATTGCAGCAATTGGGATTATTCTACCATAACGTATTGGAACGAAAAAAAAGTCCAACTTCAGACTAACATCATATGCCAACTTTCAGGGCTTAAGAGCCAATGCAAGACCAAATTTTGCACTCTTGTCAAGAGCCTTAGTGTCGACTTCTCCTGAAAGGGTGAAAAGGGACTTTGGACGCCACTCGTGCTGGATGAGTGCACTTGCCCTTCCAAAGTTGTTCACCCGAGCCTTGACTGTTGTCAATGGGTCCAAAGAATGCTGGGTCCCAACTGTAAATGTGTTCTCATTGGTTGAGAAGCAGCGGTTGACCTCTGCACCCACATATGTGTTGGTAAGGGGCTTAACAATGTGGTAGTAGGAAGCATTTAGAGTGTCACCCTTGTCATTCCTGCACAATCAACATAATAAATCAAACGTCACTAGAGTGTACCACTTGCATGCATAAAACTAGGAAACACACTAAATTAGATATAGAAAAGATCCATGAGTTCTCCAGAAAGATTCAAAAGAACATTTATCTATACTTATCAAGTCTGACCTTAAGCCCACCCTAACTGAGTCACTTTCAGTTAGAGGTGGCAATTTCCATCGATTTACTTACGAATGGGTCACATTGGTTAGGGTTAATTTCTAACAGGTCAAATTAAATAATAAGACAAAGCGATAATAGATCAAATCGGTCAAACACGTTGCAAGTAGCATAAAGTGCATTCTTGGCACTAACGGAATGTTAAATCATTTTTATTTGAAAAACTAGATAACTGTTTCTATTTGCTCAAAAAAAAAATATCATTGTTTCTAGATTACTATTTGTAGAAAACTAGATTATTACTGCAATAACACATTCGTAATCATGTTTGACACGCCAACTCTTTATTACAAAAACAGAGAAAAATGACCATGGGTCAACCCGACCTGTTTCACCCGTACTATAAAAACAAGGGAAAATGTTGTCTAATAGTAACAAAGTTTCACCACTGTTCCAATTCAGTCACTCAAACTTTATATTAACCACAAAAACCACTCAAGTTTAAAAAGTGTTCCAATGTTGTGTAAATGTTCAAAATAACTGCATTGTTTGGTTGTACCTTGATAATAAACACCCACCCCCTGAATTTCACTAATCTCAACCAACTCAATGTACAACCAACTCAATGTACAACCAACTTATGCACACTTAAGAAAAATCGAAGTTACAAAATAATAACGAAGTTTGAGAACTGTTTCATTTTGGTCACTCAAACATAAAAATTACATAAGAATGGAACACTTGTGAAACTTGAGTGGTTAAACCTCCTCAAAAAAAGTATGAGTGACTAAATTGGAACACTAATGAAACTTCATTACTATTTAAGATTTTTTCCCCTAAAAACAAACCCACTTGAGCTGTTACCCAACCCGTTGCTTGTAAAATAAGTTTCTTTTAACCATAAGGCATTAACAACTCACAGGGTCAAAGCAGCAATAAGATCCGCATTGGAGTAGCTAAGCCCAGCATTGTACTTGGTGAAGTTTCCAGTTTTGGTGTCAAAAGAGACATCAGTTCCAAATGCGCCAATATTGGTTCCCACCACACCAGAAAAGTTCACGATGGGGTTTGCTGTCAACCCAGTACTTGCGCAGATCCCCGCATAGTCATGCAAGTATTGAACTTCAAGCTAGTATAAAGAAATACAAAGAAGGCTAGTCAGAAAACGCTCAACGGAAACATGCAACATCAATTACATAATACATCTTTGGTTTCTCAAAGCACACAGAAAGGACTACATACCTTGCCAGAATTTTGATCGGGAACTTTAAAGCTAAGTATTGCCTTGAGCCCAGGTGCAGCTTCATCCACTGTGATGGTTGTGAACAGCTGGCAATGTTGGCAACAATTCAGTTAAATCTTCATAATAAAGGAGCAATGTACTAAACCGCTATCAGCATTACAAACACCAAAGCAGCAAACAGTACAATGGACACACAAGGTAATGAATGTAAAACCAGTGAAAGAGAGGTATATCAGGAAAAGGTTTATATGAAAAAACAAGAGAAAACTGTAAGTGCTGTTAGCAGCAAGCAACCGTGGGTGCTGCAATGTATACACGAGGGGTTGGATAACTGTAGGCAAGAAATATTGAGGGTGAAATATGAAAATGTTGGGTTTGATTTTGATTTTGCCTTTGCTGCACACACTATACATGCTGCTAGCAACATATATGATATCCCTAAAAATTTAAAAAGCAATTGCTTATTTACTTTACAAGAAAATATCAGGACGGGGAGGGAGAGGACTTGAGGCATAGGCTACAATATGAATTGACCGAAAAAGCCTAACTTACATATTTGAACATGCAGAAACAAGCCTTTTTATGGGCTTTCACCCAAAATCCAGTATGGCAGTATGCCAGTATGTGGACTTTGGACTGCCAGTAGACTACTATAATCACGACCCAGAATAGCAATACCAAAAAATACAATGAATGATAAATAATCAAAAATTACGAGTTTCATACATTGGAGTAGGTGTCCACTTTGAAATCAGTGGTAATGTTGTTCCTCTTTAGCTGTGTGTTGACATCAGCAAGAAATACTTCACCTTTCTTAGTTCCAGATGATGTGATTGCCTACATGGTGAGAAGATTGCGAATGTGAGTCCTGAAACAAACTATAATAACAAAAGAGTACTACAAGTTGCTGGATTACAATGGAAAGTAATGCATCTGAATAAGGCTCCTTCATTATTTCTTTTATTGATTACGAGTCTTATAAACTAAAACGACGCAAGCTTAAAGATAGCACAACCAGATTATGAGCCACCATATATCCCAGCATACTCACCCATATCTAAAGGATTAAGAATGAAAACTCGGAAAGGAACAATTGTTGAATATCATAATTTGCTAAAAATCACAACATCAGTGCATCGTATCACTACCATTTAATAAGAAATTTGCAAATTTCAATAACAACCATAATGTTCCTAAAGCTACTTGGCGCTAATATGAAGCTGGAAGTACGACAAACAGGAGTTGTTACAGATGAACAGAGAACACAAGAGTAACACATGAAACCCAAGAAAGCAACTCAAGGTACACACACTGACCTAGAAATAAAGGGCAGAGTAAATATTTGTAGACATTCTCAATGATGATGTAGATCACAAGTTCATACCTAAAGCATATAGCAATAACCGATGTTCAATATTTGACAACATCCTATCACAACAGCAGATGACTACTTGCACATGATATACGATGTAATATAACACTATCAATTCATAGCAACTTCCACTTACAAAAAAGAGAGCTGCATATAATCATTTATATCTTACAAAAACACTGATGACCATGGCAGTTTAATAACAACATATTACATATAACTGAACCAGCACATTAACCACAATAACATTCGCACACAATAACCCACTGACGCTCAATTCGTATAAAAATCTAAAAACAAAAAACAATTAAACAGGTCTATAAACACAAGGAAAAAAACTCACAACTCCAGTAGGTGAATAGGTAGTGATGGTGAACTTATGGTCAGCCTGATAATCCCTGTACAAAAGATCTGCATAAATCGACAAACAGATTCATTATCAGCTTCTTATGATCGAGAACTACAAGTCTACAACACACATACACATACTGATACAACTAACTGAACAACCAGATATACACACTAAACGAATATGTCAACTAAACAAACCTATAAATAGATACATATAAACACACGTATATCCAACCCAATATTCATATTCTCCAGATTTATATACACACATATCTAACTACACAATCGCGTACACTGATTACACATACAAAAATACATATATGGAGCTAAAAAACCGCATTAATATTTCGAACTATATCTAACCATAAAATCGCCTCGATCAAACTAAACAATCTCAGTACTATACACAGATTCACGCGCACAAAACAAGCATATATCCAACTAACAACAGTAGACACAGACTTATACACACAAAAAAAAATATATATATATCAAACTATAAACCGCATTCACTTAGTAAACTAAACAATCGTATATACCAATTTATGTACACAAAAACGTATTTATCGAGCTTAAAAATAGTACATAGAGATTTAAATACACAAAAAACGAGCTATAAAAAACACGTCTAACGAACTACACAAACATATATACAGATTTAGATGCACCAAAAAAAAAGCCCTAAACAATCATATATATCCAAGTAAAAAATTATATATACACAAAATAAAAACACATATAAATATATAAAAAAATATATATATAAGAAATAGAATTGAACCTCTAGCTTTTTTGCCGATATCGGAATAGAGTCCTGGACCTTTCACCATTTTATCTGTTTTTATAAAAAAATAAAATGAAAATATTTTTAAGAAGCAGTGATAGAAGAAGGAAGCTTTTTCAACAACACCGCAAAAATAACAATTTGGGGCAAAATAGAATAGGTTTTTACCAGATGTGAAATGACTAATATGAGTGTATTGTACAAGTGAAGAAGAGTGGCGTACGAGTTAGTGATACGGATTTTTGCTTATTTCAGGTTAGTTGGGTTTTATTTGACTGAAGGTAAAGAAGACGTGGGTTTTTTATTGGAAGGTGTGGTGCGGTTTATTGTGGACCCTTGGATTTGGGAAAGCGGTGTTGGTTTTGCTTTGGTGATCGTTGATTTTGAGTTGGCCTAGGGAATTGATTCCGTAAGATGAGGGCATTTTCGGAATTTGAATGTTACGCATGGACTTTTTTTTTACTTTTATTTGTCGACAACTCCGTCACATAATAATCGTACACATTTTTATTTCGGAATATGTTTAAGTGAGTGTATTTGTATGTTGCTCAAAAAAAAGAAAAAAAAAAAAAAATTGTATTTGTATTTTACCCTTAAAAAGACACATTAGTGACTGCTATAAGTTTTTTTTTAGAAAGGCAAAATATTAAAAAGAAACCAAAAGAGGACCAAAAATTAGCGACTGCTATAATTTAAATGCGATGAGTTCCTGAAAACATCAACAAAAATTATCTTGATGTTCATTATATAAGCCTAAGGGTATAAGGGATTAAGGGTTACTTTTAGAGATTATTTAGAATGACAACAAAGGAATTGAGATTGAGCATTTGACAACAAAGTTGTTGTAACCCGAGCATTAGTTGGGGGATAAGAAGGTTTATCCCTTTTATAGAAATATGAGGAGAGATCATGGCAACATATTAACTGTGGCTGAATTAGATCCTAGTCATCATCCTACTACACAGTAAAAGATATATCCATCTCTTTACTAACAAATGAGACAAGTTGCATTGCATATTCTGTGAGAACCATTCATGTTTCATCATTCAGCCAAGATCCATAACAGGCTTCCGTTAAATGATGCACATGTTTGTCTTTCCAATAGCATATTCAAAAAAATCATACAGAAATCAACTTTACGCCACTATGATATTGTCGTGTTCCTCAACCAAGTCATTACTGTTAGCACAGCTGTCATTTCAAGACTTACGATCCGGTCCAACACTGAGTAGAAAACCATATGTTGCACTCTCGACAGGAGCTCTGGTGTCGGCCTCAGTAGAAAGAGTAAAACGGAGACTTGGAAACAACTTGTACTGGATAAGTGAACTTGCTATCCCCAAACTGTTGACCCGGTACTTGACAGTGGTCAATGGATCCAAAGCATGCTCAGTCCCAACCACAAATGTGCTTTTCTTTGTTAAGAAGGTGTAGCTGGCCTCTGCACCTACAAAGGTGTTGGTCAGTGACTTAACAGCGTGGTAGCCAGTCCCAGTGAGTATCGGACGACTACCGTCACCCTTGTCACTCCTGTATTAAATATTAGTTCAACATCACTACGTGAATGTACATATACAACAGCAAACAATAATTTAACAAGCTCAACTGAATAAAAATGAAAGTTTCAGTTTTCTGGAAACTATTGAAAAGCAAACATGAACATTAATTATTTTTTGTCATTTGATCCGACTAGAAAGCATCTTAATTGTGTCACCTTCAGTTAGAGGTGGCATATTCAACCCAGTAGTTGTAAATAAGACAGGCTATGGTTTTTATCTATAAGCGGTCAAATGGGTAAAATACAAAAAAATTCGAAAAGTAAAACAAGTAAATAAGTTGAAACTCTATCCAAAGTTATAAGTTAACAGTCTCCTAGACTTTTATATAATTTACAAATACGGCATTTCTATAAGAGTTTCTATTATCTTATTAAATGCATCTACGTATAGATAATGGACAAAAAGGTTGCAGTAAACCCGATGACCACCAACTAGCAGTAAAGACAACCCATTACCAACCAGGGCATTCTTAAAACATCTACTTCCAATTGGATGCAGAGAGGAATAAGGTATGGTTAAAGATGATGAAAATATCTGATCTAGATGTCCTTTACTGACCTTCCCCTAGACATGTTATGTGGATTGAGAATAAAGTTTTTACCAGAAAAAATTGAACACTTACAGGGTCAAAGTAGCAACAGAATCTTCATTGGAGAAGCTAAGCCCAAAACTGAAATTAGAGAGGCTTCCAGTATTTGTGTCCAAATCAACACTAGATCCCATTGACATAGTGCTGGTTCCCATCATAGAAGAAAAGCTCACAATTGGGTTTGCAAGCAACCCAATACTTGCACAGCTGCTAGAATATTCTTTCTCGTATTGAAGTTCAAGCTATTAAAAAATTTAATACAAGAAGTCATCAGAAAAGATTTCGAAAATTTTCAAACGAAAACCATGCAGCTGTCAGTAGCAAGATAAAAGAAAATATTGCGTACCTTGCTAGACATTCGATCAGGATACCTGAAGCTAAGTATTGCTTTAAGCCCAGGTGCAGGTTCAGTTGTGAAGTCTTCCCGGAGCTAATAATGTGCAAATAATTCAGTTAATGCTGAGTATAAAAAAATCAGAGGTGGAAATTTTGAATTGGGTAAAATATTTCTCTAAAAGGACAATGGGTTAAGCTATAATTTGACTAGCGAAAAAATGGAGGCTAATAGGTCAAAAGGTGTTATAAAATGATAAACATATGTGAAAAAGTATAATGATTGCAACCAAATTTCAACACATAGCTTATTCGATTTTAAAAAAAAAAAAAAAAAAAAAAAAAAAAAACAAAAAAAGAAAAAAAAAAAAAAAAAAAAAAACATAGCATATTCATGAAATTATAGAAACTGTGTCCATGGGTTGGTCCAACCAAACCTGACCTGCCCATTTGGCATCTCTATCTCTGTAGGGTACTAAACCCAGGCTACCTATTTACAAACCACATCATGGATTTAACTTAAATGTTCTCAACTTGCAGTAAGTATTGTTTATGTTGGATTTGACCCAAAAACAGAATGTGAACTTCAAACTGTCAACCAGCCAGGAAACAGCCATAATCAATCCCCAGAATTGCATTTCAGGCATAAACTACATGTGTTCTATGGTCACGAACACCCTACTATGCTCCGAATGCACGACTATGCCCAACATACAACCAAAGCATTAGAGCCGGTGTAACCTGTGGATAAAAACCCAACATTTTGGACCTATTTAAGTCAAAACAAAACATGTACAGATGATAGATATTCTGAAGAACTCCCGGTGTAACATGTGGATGAGCTTCATGTTACGCTTGTTTTTGTTATATAGAGGTATCATGCTTACTCATTACACCAACAAAGAAAATCAAGAAACCACGAAGACTACAACTTATGGTTTTCTAGCCGTTTCTTTATGTTTTCAGCTATTTTTCTCACCTACAAATACTAACTCTCCATCCCCAACTATCCAACACCTTATGTCCCTTTTTACATATCATCTCTGTCTTCCCCTATGACAACCATTGAATATTAGGTCGGTAAATGCATTCTACCATCAATATTCTTACACCCCTTACCACCATCTGCGGCTATCTACCTTGAAATCAAAATCAAAAGAGGGATGCTCGTTCATTAACCATGAATAAAATTGGATATGTAAACCTCGGATATTAGAATTGATCGTAACGAATACTGTGTCTCCTATCCTTGGTTGTTAAACTCTTTGATCGAGTTAAATGTAAGACGACATTAATGTGAGCAAACAAACAGTCTCGACTCCAACCAAACTTTTAAGGACATGGGATGGCATGATTTGTGCCCGTTATAAGTTTTATCAGATGAACTACATAATTTCAAGTACTGAACAAGCTTTCAATCAACAACTTAAGTAATTGACTTGTTAAGCCTTAAACCGGGAGTGTTAACATACCATTAAGAAAATGTCACTCAAAAAGCAAAGCCACTCAAAGAGTTAGAGCTAATGACACAATCAGTTTAAAAGAACGTCTCGTATTTGGAAAAGCAAAGCCCCAAAGGAATCCCCTAAGGAGTTAAAGCTGGCATGAATGGAACCCGAGACCCTTTTGAAGAATCCTAAGTGTTCACCACTCGGATGGGGGTAAAAAAGTAGTTTACATCCAAAGTGTTCAACCTGATAACAGTTAGGAATGGCACTAGGTCGGGTTTGCAGCAGGTGATGTCATCCCAGTCCCTAAACAGAACAACAAGAAGTCCCAAAACCTGCCCGTTCCCCATCGGGGATCAATAGCAAGGGAGTCCCAAACCCGAGTCGTCCACTACTGGTAATCCTAATACTTTTTTAATTTTGTTAAATCTTACGCAAACTAATTGCATATGATGCATTGAAAAATCGATTACAATAACTTCAACATAGTAAGTAGTATTGAAGTATAATTACATATAAATATAATGTTAATAGTAATACACATAAATATAATTAAATATAATATTCACATTTCGGATCAAGGCGGGGTGCGGATGATAAGACCCGGTCCCGCCCCGAATCCAATAAAAATCCCCGTTTCAAACCCTGAAGCGTACATGATAAGACATCCTCAGCCCGACCCAAAAGTTTCATTTTCGAGTTTTTTAGCCATCCTTAAAACGGTCAACCATTATACAAACATAATCTACAATGAGCGTCATATGTTGGAGGTCGTGTCCACTTTGACATCAATAGTAATGTTGTTCCTCTTCAGTAGTGTTTTAACATCGGCTAAAAAAACAGTTAACCTTTCTTCATTCCAGATGATATGATTGCCTACATGGCGTGAAAAAAATGTAAGTCCCGATACATTATTAACAAGAGACTACCACAATATGAAGAAAAAAAACATCGTCTAAATGATGCTTTACCCTGGAATTCATATTCTTAAATCTATAACGTATAAAATAGCACAGCAAATCCAAAGGATTGGCACCAGCAGATTATGAGCCAAAAGAAAACTCTTTGTATACTCACATCTGGTGGATCATATGCATGAAAGCTCAATTAAGTAACATATGGACTTTATGCATTTTACGGGAAAACAACAAAAAGTAAATAACTATGAGATACGAAGATGTAAAAAAGTAACACCCTGTCATGCATCCAGCTCAGTCGACTGCTCAGCGCATATGGTCCTCAAATCAACAAGTAATAGCATCGGGAACATTTGTATATTGATATTACACATGCTAAGTATAACATATGTTTACCGATTGTAATAGTTTACACCAACTTGGGGAGTAATATAATTTCACAAAGCTAGTTGGTGTATACTGCTGCTGTAAAGTTGAACAAATACCAAAAGAAATTCTTACAGAACCAAAAAAGAACATAAAAGAAAAACCCTATGAAAGTAGGTCGAATAGGTACAGACATTGATCCAGATTTAAAGGTCAAAGTCAACTATTAAAAAGAGTAAACCAAAGACCATATCATTTTTAAATGCCAGACGTAGATTATAACTATCATTTATAGAGAAGTCCAGGATCACATTATAAAAATAAGCCTCAATCAAAAGTCTCGAACATGGCATCTATAGCTTCACTTATCTTAGAATTGCATTACAAAATATCGTATCAAAGCAGCTAAACTACACCAGGCACATCAAAATGCAGAGAAATAGTGTTAAAAAGACACTGGACAATGTTGTGTGGAATCCAAGACTACCTCAAAGACCAAGAATCATTTGGACTCCATCTCAAAATCAACCTGAATGGGGGCGCAATGACTTAGGCCAGTTAGGCCTCAGGGTGTACATCTAGAACAAATAAGTGAAAACTGCCCAACTATCCTCCCTAAAAATAACCTAACACTCCTCAAATTTCTGCAGAATAATGTTTATTAACTTGCAACATCCTATATCTACAGCAGATGACTATATACAAATGATAAAAGATGCAAACAAAAACTCTTGATTCTAAATATTCCAAGAACATGCCTAGCAACTTCCACTTCTCAGAAAATGAGCAATTACAACATACAACTTGATAAACGCATTACCACCACATTCAAACACAATAACCTACCGGCCTTCCTACAACAATCTCCAAACGTAAATAAAGATGATAGAATCCACAAATTCAAAAAATTAAAACGAAATAAGTAACTCACATTTGCCTTGAACTTATAGTACCCCTGGTAATCCTTGTACAGAAGATCTGCATCACACAACAAACACATTCAAAATCAAAAGCATTTGATCCATACCTCCGACACACACACACACACACACACACACACACGTAGGCATGAGTCGAACCAAACAATCACACATACAGATTTATCTACACACACAATATTGTCAACTAAAAAATCTTACAAGAAGATAAATCACATAACAGAAACTCATATGTTAAACTAAACTACACAAATACAGATCAAATCTCTCATATATCAAAACTACAAAATCGCATTAACATATTTATTAACACAAAATTGAGTATATCAAATCAAACTACACACTTGTATACAGATCTATATACACAAAAACAAAATCATATACACAGAAACACAAATATTAAACTATAAAAATGTGTAAATCGAACTACGCACCTACATAGATATTTAGACACAAAAAGACAATTATAGAACTAATACAAAGAGAATTATATACACAGAAGCACATGTATCAGATATTAAAATCTCATATATCGAAACTACAAAATCGCCTTAACAGATTTATCAACACAAAACTGCATAATACGAACCACACACGTATATACAGATCTATATACACAAAAAACGTAATAAAAAAAAACTAAACAATCATATATTCACATAAACGCATAAATTTAACCTTCAAAGACGCATATATCGAGCTAAACATGTATATACAGATCTATATACAGAAAAACGAAATTATAGACAATAGCATATACACAGAAAAACATATACGAGTATCTAACTAAAAATGGACATATATCGGACTACACACGTATACACAGATCTATATAAAACTAAACAATAACGCATAATAATCTAACTATAAAAACACATATATCGGACAACGCACATATATACAGATCTATATACACATTACACAAAAACGCAATTGTCGAACTAAACGCATATCTCTAGCTACACAATCACATAAACAGATTTATAATCACAAAACAGCGTATGCTAACTAAAGTATCAAAATATAAAAAACGCATATATCGAACTAATATATACGTGTGAATAAACATAGAAAGTTATATATAAAAAATATCTATATCCAGCTACACAATCGCATACACATATCGAAGTACGTCAAAATATAAAATTGTATACAGATTTATATATATCGAACTAACTAAGCAAATGTATATACTCATAATAATAAACAGTTTATAATTTTATATATACAAAAAATATTAGAAGTTAAACAAGGAAATAGAATGAACCTCTAGCTTTTTTGCCTAAATCGGAGTAGATTCCTGGACCTTTGTTCTCCATTGCTGTTTAAAAAAAATTTGAAGATAAAAATGATGTTATTATGAGTGTGAAGAAGGGAATTGGGGAAAATTATAAAGTTTTTACCAGATGTGAAATGACTAAAGTCAGGTTATATTGTACAAGTGAAGATGTGTGGTGTACAAGTGATTGTGGTTGAAGAATGGAATTGACTCAAGAAGACCAGGGTTTTTTTATTCACACGTGTGCTTCTTTACGGAAGTCTACGTAGATTTATCATTTTATCTTTTTTCCTTTTTGCATAATTACAATTTTATAACTAGTTAACTATAGTAATAGTAATTAGTAATTTTTTTTAAATGTTTTGCTAACAACGACTTTACGAGTGTTGTTTAAGCTTTTTTTAGTTAATTTAGTTAAATACAGTACGTTTTAAATATCTATTTCTATAAATACATAATTTAAACACATATAATTAAAGTGAGTGAGTTTCAATAAGGTATATGTTGATATTAAGTAAGTTCATACATGAAAATGTTTTTAATTAAAGAAAGCTTATACAACACCCAATTCATGAAGTTGTTGTTAGCAAAACCTTTTTTTCAATAGCAGATTCAAGTAAACGTAATCCCGCAAACTTGATCAAACTTATTTATGTAATTTTTGTAGTAGACGATTAACTTTGAGCAATCCGAAAAGTAAAACCGGATTAATCATTTGGAACTAGAATACTTTGGTGAAATGATGAATCATGCTTACCTTTTTTTAAGGTTCTTTTGCGAGGAGGAGGAGAAGAAGAAGAAGAAGAAGAAGAAGAAGAAGAAGAAGAAGAAGAAGAAGAAGAAGAAGAAGAGGAAGGAAAAAAGAAAAAAAAAAAAGAAAAAAAAAAAAACTGATTGGATCAATTACATAGACTCCACTTTTCTCATCCATAATTGGAACAAAACATTTTCATCCATAGCAAGATTGCAACACCCAATTATGTAACTGTGTCTTTAAGTTCAAACTTGAGCTTTATAATTGCTCATAAAGCTAGCAGAAAACAAAGTCTCATGTCCCAAATATAAAACTTCGCCTTTTAAACATCACAAAGACTAGACCCTGAACATGTAAGTTGGGCATTCATACCATTTGTAACCATTTTAGTATTTCACAGAAATATAAGCCAAGATCATTGCAGCATATAATGTAATTGTGGTAATATATGTTCTATTAGATTCTACTAAAGTTATGATATATCCATCTCTTTACACTTTCAAGTTTGATCATTCATCCCGGATCCATAACAAGCTTCTGCTAAATGATGCAAATGTTTGTCTTACCTATTGCATATTCAAAACAATTATAAAGAAATCAACATCATACCACTATGATAATGTTTTCCTCATCCAAGTCATTATGGTTGCCACTTGCCAGGTATCAACATCTCAGGACTCACACGTCACAACCCAATACCAAATCAAATGTTGCAGTGTTGAAAGGAGCTTTAGTGTCGGCTTCTCCAGAAAGGGTAAAATAGATATTTGGAAGCAACTGGTGTTGGATGAGTGCACTTGCCACTCCAGAACTGTTGATCCGAGCCTTGACAGTAGTCAATGGATCCCAAACATGCTCAGCCCCAACCATGAATGTGCTTTCGTTTGTTGAGAAGCTAAGGTTGATCTCTGCACCTATGTGTGTGTTGGTCAGGGACTTAACGCTACGGTAGTAGGAACCACTGAGCGTGCCACCACTACCGTTGCCCTTGTCATTTCTGTATTATCAACATAATAATACCTCAAATATCACTATTAGAATGCACACTTTACAGTAGCAAATAATTATGTAACAAGCTCAATCAAATAATAATGAATGTATTAGTTTCCAGGAATGAACATTAAATATTTTTGGTCATTTGAAATATATTCTTTCTGGAATCTGACCAGAAAGCATCCTAACTGAGTCACCATCTATTAGAGGAGGCATATTTAACCCATTTATTTATGAATACGTCTGTCTATGCTATGGTCTATCCCTAGCCAGACAAATGGGTCAAATATAAAATTGAAAGAAAAAAAAAAATTGCAAAAAGGAAAACAAGTCAAATCAGTTAAAGGTCATCCAAAGTGTAGAGTTAATGCTCTCATTGATGAAATCAGTTAAAGATCATCAAATCAGAAATCATATTTGCATAACATAGTTCTTTTAAACGCATCTATATTGATAAAATGGATAAAAATGTTGTCCTTCAACCCAATGACACGACACACTAACTATTCAGCACTTGAAAACCCGTTATGACCCGTTCTCATTTTGAAACATCTGCTTACAAATGTTTTATCTTCTATGCAGAAAGAGGAATACTGTATGGGTAGGAATGATGAGATTATCTGATCTAAGTCAGGACAATGCAACCCCTAGACAATCTTACTTTTATCGTTGTTTGAGAATTAAGTCTTTACCAAAAAGTAAAAGACATTAAAGTTATTCACTCACAGGGTCAAAGTAGCAATAGAATCTTCCTTGGAGAAGCTAAACCCAACACTGTAATTGGTGCAGCTTCCCGTATTTGTGTCAAAAGAGATATCACTTCCAATTGACCTAGCCTTGGTTCCCATCACAGCAGAATAACGCATAATTGGGTTTGCAAGCAAGCCAACACTTGCGCAAATACCACCATCTTCATCCAAGTACTGAAACTCTAGCTATTTAAAAAAGTAATACAAGGGATAATCAGAAAAGCTTTCAAAATTATCAAACGAAAACCATGCAATTGTCTGTTGCAAGATAGAAGAAAATACTGCATACCTTGCTAGACTTTAGAACAGGAAACCCCAAGCTAAGTATTGCTTCAAGCCCAGGTGCAGGTTTAACTGCGATGCTTGCCAAGATCTAATAACGTTGCAAAAAATACAGTAAATAATCATGTTGAGTAACAAAAAAATCTAGAGGTGGGGTTAATATGTCTATAAAATGACAAATGGGTTAAGCTATATGTATAATTTAACTAGTAACAAAAACATGGGGCTAATAGGTCAAAAGTTGTTGTAAGCCATCCTAAGGGTATGCATGAAAACCTCCTTAATCATTAACTTAGAAATGCTAAATATTATATAAATCATATCGAGCACATAGCTTACTCATTAAAAAAAAAAAAAAAAAAAAAAAAAAAAAAAAAAAAAAAAAAAAAAAAAAAAAAAAAAAAAAAAAAAAAAAAAAAAAAAAAAAAAAAAAAAACAACTACCGTTAAAGATTAGGTTGGTAAATACAAAAAACCCATCATCGCCGAGTTTTTTAGCTTATGGTTGGCGGCTTCATTATGTTTTCAGTTATTTTCCTCACCTACAAATACTAACTCGCCATACCCGAACATCCAACACCTTGGGGCCCTTTTTATCCATTGTCTCTTCTTCCACCCATCATCTCAAACAAACTACCGTTAAAGATTAGGTTGGTAAATACTAAATACATTAGATGCAATATACCAGCAATAACTTTTCACTCCTTATCACCATGTCCAGATAGTTTGATGTTCGTTTATTAACCATGAATATTATTAGATGCGTGAACCTTGGATATTAGATTTGATCGTAATGAATACTGTCTTCTATCCTTGGTTGTTAAACTCTTTGATCAAGTTAACTGTAAGATGGCATTATTGCAAGCCAACAAACCGTCTCGACTCCAACCTAACTTAGGAATAAGACATTTACTATGAAAACACATAATTGCCATTTTCTATTTTTAGGGACTTGACATTTACTATGAAAACACATAATTGCCATTTTCTATTTTTAGGGACTTCACTTCAGTTAATAAACGGACACTAGGTCGAGTTCAAAGTATTGTAAAATCATAAGTCCCAAACCTGTTGTGCTCATTGCGTGTCTATAGGTACAAGGTCCCCCAACCCAACAAATCCATTATTTGTAATCCTGGTCCTGTTTTACAGCACACATAAACTAATTGTATCTGATAAATTGAAAAAACGAGATTACAATAATATTTAACATAATACGTAGTATTGAAGTTTTATATAGAGTTATTACACATAAATACACTTAAATATAATATCTACGTTTCGGATCAAGGAAGGGTGCCGATGATAAGACCTGGTCCCTGCCCCGAACTTGACAAAATATCCGTATCAAACCTTGATCTGCTACCCGATAAGACAATACCCCAACCCAACCCGAAAGTTTCATTTTCGGGTTCTTTTTTACCATCCCTTGGCATCAGTAGTAATGTTGTTCCTCTTCAATTGTGTTTTAACATCGCAAAAAGAAAAAAAACAGTTCACCTTTCTTCATTCCAGATAATGTGATTGCCTACATGGCGTAAAAAAATGTAAGTCCTGATACAAGCGACATCAACAAGAGCATACCACAAACTGGATCATATGAAAAAAAAAATACATCATCTAAATGATGCTTTACCCTAGAATTTCTTTTCTTAAATCTATAACATATAAAAAAATGCAGCAGAAGTCCATAGGATTGGCAGCAGCAGTTATGACTAATGAGCCAAAATACATTTCTGCATACTCAGATCAGATGGATCATGCATAAAAGCTCAATTATGTATGACGCATTTCATGCGTAAACATCAAAAAGTAAATAACGCTGAAATACAAAGTTGTAAAAAAGCAAGAAACCATCATGCGTCCAACTCAGTCAATCTGTTTAGCACATATGGCCCTGAAATCAACTGACAATAACCTTGGGACCATTTCTTTATTGAGATCAAACTTGCTAAAACGTTATGATATCAGTATGTCATATGTTCAGCATTTGTTATAGTTATGCCAACTTGGCGAGTAATATAATTTCATACAGCTAGTTGATGCTATACTGCTTCTAAATCATAACCAATGCCAAAAGTTGCTCAATTAGGTACAAACACGGATCTAGATTAAAGGTCAAAGTTAATGTTTGAAAGAGTAAACCAAAAAATGATTGAAAGAGTAAACCAAGGCCATAACATTCTCAAATGTCAAATGTAAATGACAACTATATCATTTATAGATAACTCACATTAGGATCACATTATATATAAAATTTAATCAAGAGTCTCTAGAAGGGCATCTATAGCTTCACTTGCCATTAAGATCACATAACATAATTAGATTTCCGCATCAGCTAAGGCACACCAGAATGCAAACAAATAGTGTCCAAAAGCATTGGGCAATGTCCTGTGAAATCCACGACTAGCTCAAAGACCAAGAACCATTCATTCAATGATAATACCGACCATACAAAATCATTTAGACACCTTCAAAAAATCAACCCTGAGTTAACCTAAATGGGGGCAATGACTCAGGGTGCATATCTAGTTCTAACAAGTGAAAACTACCCGACTATCCTCCATTCCTCCCTAAACATAACCGAACACTCCTCATTTCTTGCAGAATAATACTAGATGTTTATTAACTTACACTGTCCTATCACTACAGCATATTACTATTTGCACATGATAAAAGATGCAAACAAAACAATCGATTCTGAAAAAGTCAAACACATGGCTAACAACTTCCACTTCTCAGAATCATACACATAACGACCACATTCACACACAATAACCTACCGGCATTCCTACAACAATCTCAAAACATAAAACAATTAAAAGGATCCACAAATTCAAAAAATCAAAGCGGAATGAGTAACTCACGTCGTCATTGTCCTTATTGTACCCCTGGTAATCCTTGTACAGAAGATCTGCATCACACAAAAACAGTGTCAAAATTAACACAGTTTAATCCATAACATTACGCACGCATCTAACTAACAAAACAATTGCATATACAATAATGAAATTGTCGAACTAAACATTCCTCCAGGAGGACATATAAACACAGAAACACAAACATTTATCCAACAAAAAATCATTATACATCAAGCTTCACATACAAATACCTATACGCGTCACATATACAGATATACACACACATATATATATCAAACTATAAAACCTCATACATCAAACTCCAGAATTGTATATATAGATACCTATACACGAAAACACATATATCAAGCTAAAAAACCGCATATACAGATTTATGTACACAGAAAATACATATTGCACTCTAAAATCGCACATATCAAAATTCACAAACGCATACTCAATTTTATAATTAAAAAAAACTGCATATACCGAACTATGAAAGCATAAATAAATATCAGTTATCGGACGACGGATGTATATACATAAAAACGCATTTAACAAACTAAACAAAAGTATTTACACTTAAATGAATACAGCAAACTAGAAAATTGCATATGTCGAAATATAGAGATGTATATACACAAAAGTACAAGTATAAACAAATATATATACACATAAATCCAACTAGAGAATCACACATATGTAACTACACAATTGCATATACAGATTTAAGCATACATTTAACACATATATGGAGCTACATTTCACATATCAAACTAAATAATCGTATAAACAGGTTTATAAACGCATATATTGAACTAGACACTTCTATAAACAGATTAAAATGTATACAATGAACAGATGTAACGGAGTATAAAAATGCAGTTAAAAATGGAAATAAAATATGCCTTTAGCTTTTTTGTCGATCTCGGAATAGTGTCCTGGACCTTTCACCATGATTTTGCTGGTTAAAAAAATTTAAGCTAAAAAAAAAGGATGTTAAGTACTCGTATGAAGTAGTGATGGAAGGTTTTAAAACAGATTAAAATATCTGAATAATTTAGGGGAAAGTTGGATTTTTTTATTTTTTTTTTAATTCAGATGTGAAGTGACTAAAGTGAGGAAATGTACAATTGAAGATGTGTGATGTACAAGTGGAGAGAGCGTTAGTGATTTGGTTAAAGAAATGAATTGACTGGAATCTGGAAAATAAGTGGGATTTTTATTGACACGTGTGTGTTGGTCATTTTTGGGCCGTTCGATTAGTTGCTTTAGCGTGACGTGGATTTATTTATGTGCCTTTGTGGGAGAGTCACTTTGGCTCGAGCAAAAGCACTCGCACACGTTCATTCATCACTCTTTCTTCTTTACTGAAGTTAAAACATCTTTTTTAAAATTTACCATAAAAAATAGAAATGAAAAAAAAAAAACCTACTATTTGGCTCAAGCGACTGGTTTAACGTAGGTTTTAGTGCGGTGGGGGGTGTTCCAGTAAGGTGGCGGCGCTACGGTGTTGTGCCACGTCCACTTGGCGCCGACTTCAAGCCACCATACCTGATGCTCTAAATTTTTTGTTTGGTTACTTAAATTCACAAAAGCCAAAAGCCGGCTTTCTTCGTTTATGGTGAAGGATGAGTTTACTATCAATCCTGTACTGAAATGGTGATACCGTTCTTCCCCAAGCATAAAAATGTGTACTGGTATCATACTGGACGGGATTCCGGTACCCATGTCTGTACCCATTACCGGAAAAATAGTACATATTCGGTTTTTCCCGCTTACTAATGTAAGCTTTTTAATGTAGACACTAACATCAAATATACATGATGAACACATTAAACTGTTATGCGTGATCTTAGAATATGATAAGGTCACTATCTCAATACAACGGAATTCTAGGAAGACCTGGAATTCGGGCACTAGGAACGGTAGTATCAAAGGCGTACTGCCTAATGAAATTTCTTGCCCGAGCCGGGGTAGCAACCGTGGCAAGAGAAAGGGCAAGGCCGTTGGAAATCTAAATGGTACGATAACCAGGTAGTCCATCTCCCATGCCGAAAAGGGTAAAGGTGGCAATACATCCGGAATACCCAGAGCAGTCCATTATGATAGATGGCGGCATGACTGAAGATGGAAAAAAAAGCTATGTGCGAAGTACTGAAGGCAAATCTGGACGTATTCGCATGGAAGCCGTGGAATATGATAGGCGTCCCCAGAGCTTTAGCTGAGCAAAGGTTGGGAACTAAAGAGGGGGTCGAACCTATTCGACAAAGAAATAGGGATATGCTTCGGAACGGAACAAGGTAATCAATATAAAGTGCAAAAGCTAGTAGAGCATGCATAATGAGAGAAGTCACATACTACATCCGGATATCAAACCCGGTATTGGTGAAGAAAAGCAACGGGAAATGTGTGTAGATTTCACGGATGTAAATAAAGCTTGCCCTAAGGACTCCTATCGCCTTTCCGAAATAGATTGGAAGGTAGAATCGTTGTGTGGCTACCCTATCAAATGCTTTTTAGAGGCATATAAACGCTATCACCAAATACAAATGGCTAAGGAAGATGAAGAGAAGACGATGTTCCACACTAGTCAAGGCGTCTTCTGTTACACTGAGATGCCTTTTTGGGCTAAAGAAAGCCGGAGCTAGGGGTGGAAACGCGCCGAGTCGCTTATGAAAAGCTCGGGATCGGATCGGTAAAAAGCTCGAACGACCCGAGCCTAAACGAGCTTGAGCCCGAGTTCAAGCCTAAGTTTGGGCTCGTATAATAATCGAGCTTGAGCCCGAGCTTTATATATAAAGCTCGATTAGGCTCTCGAGCCTAAACGAGCCCAAAAAGTATATTTGTATATATATTTTCTATACATATAACCATGTATAAACGAGCTTAAAAAAATAAACGAGCTCAAGCCTAGTCCGATTAACGAGCTTTCGAGCTTTATTTCATTCAACATGTTATATACGTTAGTCGAGCCCGAGCCGAGCTCGAGCTTTTGAAAACTTTCACGAGCCGAGTTCGAGCTTAAAATATGAGGCTCGAGCCTGAGCTCCAGCTTTATATAAATTGAGCCGAATTCTAGCTCTGGCAGGCTCGGGCTCGGCTCGGCTCGTTTCCACCCCTAGCCGGAGCCACATACCAGCAGTTGATAGACAAAGCCTTTGAGAAACAAATAGGAAGAAACTTGGAAGTATACGTAGATGATTTGGTCATCAAAAGCCGCAACGAAAAAGAAGCAATAAGCCACAGCGGTTGGTAGACAAAGCCTTTGAGAAACAGATTGGACATAGATGATCTGAACATTGCCATTCCAAGTCCGCCATCTGCCAATATAGATACCGAATTTTCAACAACGTTTGGCAATTTTACATGACACCGGCATTTGGTTAATCTTATGTTAAGACCACAATTATGTTGACAAATTTAATGTACATATTTGGTGCAACCTCACCCGAAGCTTATGAATGCCCATGCAAGGCCTGCTATGGTGGCGTTAGCATTAGGATTCACTATAAGCGTCTTCCCAACAGTTACAAAAACATACAGTATATATATTTGTTCTGGATTTTGTCTCCTATCTATTATCAATTCCTTGTGCTTCTTGTCGGGCCTCAGGATCATCTTAAGGCAAAAGAATAATGAAAAATGTGAGGAGAATAACTAACAAGATAAAAAATCAACGAAATTTCAATTTTTTCCTGGAACACGGAAAAAAGTAAATACATACCCTTAGCCAGTTAGCTGCTGATGATTGTCCCATGTATATATGCGTTTCTTGCAACCATATTAAGTTGTTCCAGATTACGATTTGTAGCACAACTGTTTGTGCAAGAAGCAGTTGTGCTTCATCTCCATATATAGAATGCCTTTAATTAGTAGTGGGATCCCAAGGATCAAAGTATTGGGTAATGTTGACAACGAAAATCCCGTTATCATATCGCAATCCGATTAAAGTGTCCATTGGACCGAGCTTTAGTGACTGTAGCTAACATAATTATTGCAATGACTTTCTGAAGAACATCATCAAAAATTAACTTGAGTTTCATTTTGTAGGGGTTGCTTATAGAAATTATATAGAATGATAACAAAGGGATCGAAAATTCAGCAACAAATTTGTTTATGCCCGAGCATTGGTCGGGGGTGAAAAGGTTTAACCATTTTACAGAAATATAAGGTGCGATTATGGCAAAATATAATGGAATTGTGGCTGCCACAATATCATAAACATCAGTTGGCGTAATCATGGTTGGTAGAGAATTTTGGTGCAAAATATACTAGTTATAATACCTGTGCACGCACAAGGTTTTTAAAATTTCGTTTTGATTATGTATTATTATGGATTAAGAAATGAATCACTTAATATGTTTCAATTAGTTATACTTGGTGGACTAAAAATTAAAAATCATATGTATATATGTTATAATCTACCTATTATTTTAGGAGAATGCTTTTGGATTAAAAATTATATTTTATTATTCAAGCCAAATCACATAATTATACTTGACTTGCATGAGATGTTAGTGAAATATGCTTTTCGCAGTATAGTAACGTAATAACCTGATTAAAAACTACATATTCTTGCTTAATAATTCTCATGTACATACTTTAATTCCTTTACAATGGCCAATTATTACGTTTTTATTATTATTATTATTATTATTATTATTATTATTATTATTATTATTATTATTATTATGAAACATCATGTTAATGAATAAAGTTAGGTTATCACCTACGTAGATTTTCTTTTTCTTTTTTTTTTTTATTTAGGAGGTGATTGTTATCATATAAGGATTGTGATGCGCGATTTATTATTATTATTATTATTATTATTATTATTATTATTATTATTATTATTATTATTATTATTATTTTAAATTTAAGGAAAACACCTTCTAAATTAAACAATGACTATCTAACACACATTTTTTTTTTTTTTTTAAATTAGCTTTGTATAACGTTTTTAACTGACAGACATGTTGAGGTTGATGTTGATGTTATTGTTTAACTTTATCTATTGATATCATGTTGTAAAAAATATGCGAGTTTAGTAGCACATAATAAGCGTTAATGAAATTAAAATATGCTCCGTAAAGTGTCTAAAATGTTTTTATGGATATTCATATATAAATTTTAAATAACAATTTCATGAGTCGTTGTTATAAGTAGAATCACGTATATTTATTTTCATATCATAGTAACTCATGCTTACCATTTGATATTTATATTCCCGCTACTAATCATTTAGCCGTATTTAATATTCAAACTCGTGTACGCCTAAATTAAACTTTTAAATAGAATAACATGAGTCACTATTTAAAAAATATTCTAATGAATGAAAGTCTAAAACTAACATAAAAACTAATTCGCAATATTTACCAAATTTTTTAATTTTAATGGATGAAAGTCTGAAAACTAATATAATACTCATTTAATTTTAAACAAAGTTAATATTATAAAATATAAGGTATATAAAGTGTAAGAGGTATAAAGTGTAAGGGGTTATTTGTGTTTTTTCTAAAGTTATTAAAAAACATGGAAACTTGTAATTTTACACTTAGCTCCATATATATTATTTAAAATTCAACCACTAAAGTTTTATTAATTACTTTCTCTTTTTTTAAGTTTTTGTTTTCATAAATTTGACACCTATATTTTTATGCATTTTTTTTCTTAACCAAATTTCTCCACCAAATTTATTAAGTTTGACCAAAATCAATTTAATTTTGACTTTCTATTGACCAATCATATTGCTCGATTTCGCCTACGTGGCAAAATGGAGCTCTCCTATTGGTCTATTTTTTTTTTTCAATGAGAAGGGTTTTTCAAAAACACTCCGAAATGACGTAATTCTTTTATTATATAAAAGATTTACTATATAAGCACGTAACGATCCATAAAGGGGATATTTATTAATGAAGAAAAGGCGTTTGTTGCATCTTACACGAGAAGCTTTCTTGATTGTTCGTATATCCTCCATCGTGTCAGACTTCTGCTAAATGATGAAAATCTGAAATCTTCTAATTATGTTATAATTAATGGGCCGTTAATTATACATAATTCCATTGGCTAGGGTTTGAGTAAACTCTATTATAAATAGAGGTCATAACACATCTGCATGAGAGCGATTAAAAAAAACCCTAAACACTTGAATACGATTAGGTTCTTGATTTGTGCCTAAAACAAGAACATCACTTGGTCTTATCCCATAGAGATATTCGTGTAACCCAGGCATAGGGTCGAATAGTTTCTATTGGAAAGTGATACCACGATTTCAAGTGAATATCCGGTACTCATTGATTATCTTAACCCTAATCTGGGAACACAGTAACACATATTAACCAACACTAACATAATTATTGCATTCACTTTCTGAAGAACATCATCAAAAATTAACTTGAGGTTCATTTTGTAGGGGTTGCTTATAGAAATTATATGGAATGATAACAAAGGGATCGAAATTCAGCAACAAATTTGTTTATGCCCGAGCATTGGTCGGGGGTGAAGAAGGTTTAACCATTTTACAGAAATGTAAGCCGCAATCATGGCAAAATATAATGGAATTGTGGCTGCCACAATATCATAAACATCAGTTGGCGTAATCATGGTTGGTAGAGAATTTTGGTGCAAAATATATTTACGAAGCATGGAACGATCCATAAGGGGGATATTTATTAATGAAGAAAAGGCGTTTGTTGCATCTTACACGAGAAGCTTTCTTGATTGTTCGTATATCCTCCATCGTGTCAGACTTCTTCTAAATGATGAAAATCTGAAATCTTCTCTATCTATACTACTTATAATGGAGGAAGGACTCTCTCTCCAAAAAATTCAGATGTACAAAAAATGATGCATGGTTTACAACACTTTAAAGCAATCAATTTTCATAATTACAACAATCAAAGCATTGTGTACAACAAAAACTAGCATGAATCAAAATTCAGACCACTTTCCTTAGAATTCTACATTAATAGCATTAAAAATACCCCTACACCCAATATTACAATCATTTAAACACAATGTACAACCCTCATTCTACATTAATAGCATTAAAAACACCCCTATACCCAATATTACAATCATTTAAACACAATGTACAACCCTCATTCTACATTAATAGCATTAAAAACACCCCTACACCCAATATTACAATCCTTTAAACACAATGCACAACCCTCCATCTTAACCTAGACACGAACCTGTGACCAAGACTCGACTCAATAAAACTCGACTCGATACACAAGGCTGTGAGCTCAAGCTCACGGCATCCCTTGTTTTCGCGACTCAATAACAACGACAACAACAAAAAGAAAGAAAATGATACCAAATAATTATTTAGCTTCATATTTATTAGTTTTAATATTTAATTAATCAAAAACTCTTGAAAATTCATGTACTTATCCACCACCGTCGCTAGAACGACAAAAAAGGTGGTGGGTTTTCCTACCTTCGACCGCCGGTATCAACAAACGAGAGAGAGATGGTTTTCGTGATGAACTCGAGCTGTGGTGGTGTTAATCGTGGTGTTGGGAAGTGTTTCTTGGCGCGTGATGTACGTCAAAATGATGGGGAGGTTGTAAGGAGTGTGGTGGTGGTGGCGGTGAGTTTAAGTGGCCGGCGGTGGTGTTTGTTTGGCCGGAAAAACGACTGGAGAAGAAGAAGAAATAGGGTGCGGCTGGTTTGAGAGAGAAAGGGTGTCAAACCCTGAGTGAGGGTATAATGAGGTTTATATAGAAAGTGTTTGGACCTTGTGTGAACCCTAATTGCACCCTTAGGACTAAGATTTGTAAATATAATTGTAGGGGGGAAGGTAGTTTACCAAATCTTTTAGTATTTGTTCTCGAGGCAATTTAGTGTCGGAATGACTTCGTGCATTTTTATTATTTTCATCAAAAAATTTTATAGTTAATATTATTTTTTAAAGCACCCCTATAATAAAAATACATGTTATAATACAATTATACAAACAAATAAAACACACAAAGTTTATACAATTTACATGCCTGCTAAAATTGATGTACTATGAGTTTTGAAAA
>LBNU01038300.1:55666-100576 GCA_014162995.1 Artemisia annua | reverse complement strand
CTCTTTTTTTAAGTTTTTGTTTTCATAAATTTGACACCTATATTTTTATGCATTTTTTTTCTTAACCAAATTTCTCCACCAAATTTATTAAGTTTGACCAAAATCAATTTAATTTTGACTTTCTATTGACCAATCATATTGCTCGATTTCGCCTACGTGGCAAAATGGAGCTCTCCTATTGGTCTATTTTTTTTTTTCAATGAGAAGGGTTTTTCAAAAACACTCCGAAATGACGTAATTCTTTTATTATATAAAAGATTTACTATATAAGCACGTAACGATCCATAAAGGGGATATTTATTAATGAAGAAAAGGCGTTTGTTGCATCTTACACGAGAAGCTTTCTTGATTGTTCGTATATCCTCCATCGTGTCAGACTTCTGCTAAATGATGAAAATCTGAAATCTTCTCTATTATTATATATGCATTAATTAATGTAAGACTTATACATATTCATTTAAAGTTGGCTTAAGCTAAGTAGCCCTGTAAATACAAACAGTCAAACAGTAATGCTGACAAAATCTTGAAACAAAGGTGTTCACTGAATCGAACACTATTGATTAACTGATTATAGCCATCACAATTATTGCAATGACTGTTTGAAGAACATCAGCACCGATTAACTTGAGGTTTAAAATGTAATGTTGCTTCTAGAAATGATTGGAACGATAAAAAATGGGATTAAAAAAGCTAGCAACAAAATTATTTATACCAAATCAAATTTGACGTGAACGTATGCTAATATACTATCCAGAATGTTTTTATTCCTAGTTGTTTAACATAAGGTTAAACTCGATATACATGTTTTTATATGCCTTTTATTTACAATTTACATGTACCAACAAACATATTTACCTTAAAAAATAATCTACATAAAATGACCAATACTCAAATGATGAGGATATCTATATGTCTATATGTCATGTTGATATGTTCTTATTTCCGAGCTTCGATGATCTATATCCGTTGCTTATTCAATCATTTGCTTGAAAGAATCTTCCTCATATATGCCCAATCACTAGCTTGTATAATGCCTATACTTAACATTCATGTGTTTCCTATAATCCTAACAACAAGTAGTAGACTAGTGCAACAGGCAACGCGAGAAGCAATCCCAAAATTATCCTGTAATCAAAGTAAGTCAACTGTTAAGTTGTTCCTTGAAGTTTACTTTTATAAATTAGCAGAAATTTTATTACCCAGTGCTTAAGATATCCGGGTGAACGTTATACTCTTTGGCAAATACAAATGGGACAATTCCTTGTGGAAGAGCTGCCTGAAACAAATAGTAGCTTATTGATCCGTTTATATTCTCGTTCATGTAATACTAAAACCATTTATTACCTGCATAACTGCAACTTTGAATGGTATACCCTTTAATCCTATAGCAATGGAGGGCGCAGCCATAATTCCAGGCCCGATAATGAACTTTAAAACCATTGCCATGATTGCTAATCGGGTACCACAAGCTACTATGCGTGCCTGTGACGCCATGAACAAACCTGTCAAGTGATACAAAATCACTAATAACCATTCTCTTTTGTTTATGTTATTTTTATGCTTTCAACACCTACTAAAATAGCTATAAAAATGTATATTGTTTAGTTGTTACCTATGCTGAACATTGCCATTCCGACTCCTCCATCTGCCAATATAGATATCGAATTTTCAACAACTTTTGGCAGCTTCACATTGCACCTATATTAAATTCAACTCTAATAATACTAAGTGCCCAAATATTTCTATAACTTATAGTCATTGTGCCTATGAAATTGTGACACGCTTACCCGAAGCTTATGAATGCCCATGCAAGGCCTGCTAGAGTTGCGTAAGTATTAGGATTTTTCAAAAGCTTCTTCCCTACAGTTAACAGGACAAGAATTATTTTTGTTCCACATTTTGTCTCCCCCCTTCCATTTATTCCTCGTGATTCTTGCCGGGCCTCAGGATCCTCTTAAGTCAGAAAAAAGGATGAATAAAAATTATCAACATAATGTCATGTGATTGAGTTATGTAAAGGTGTTTTGTGACACGCCACAAGTAATTAAAAACAATTTGCATCCTAGTAATTATTAAACCATACCCGTGATTCCTGATGATTGCATCATGTGAGCTTCTTTTGCAGCCGATAGCTCAAACATAAACAATAATAAGTTGTACCAAATTAGGCTTTGTAGTGCTATTATTTGTGCAAGAAGCACAACTGCTTCATCTCCATACATTTCCTTTAGTAGCGGGATCCCCAGGATCACAGTATTGGGTAATGTTGACAAAGAAACACCCGTTATGATCCAATTTAGGTGTCCATTGAATCGAACTTTAGTGATTATAGCCAACCCAATTATTGCAATGACTTTCTGAAGAACATCAGCACAAATTAGCTTGAGGTTCATTTTATAGGGGTTGCTTTGAGAAATGATTTGGAATGATAACAAAGGGATCGAGAAGTTAGCAACAAATTTGTTTATACCCGAACATTGGTTCGGCGTGAAGAGTTTTAACCATTTTACAGAAATGTAAGCCGTGATCATGGCAACATATAATGGAATTGTGGCTGCTACAATAGTATAAGCATCATTTAGGGAGATCATGATTGGTTATCTTTGTTCTGTTAGATTTTACTGTAGTTTATGATATATCCCATCTCTTTATACTTTCTTGTGTCCCTTGTCAATAATGAATGTAGAAAAGTTGCATTGCATCTTCTCATAGAAGCTTTCTTGTTTGTTCGTTCAACTCGAGTCCATAACAGGCTTCCGTTAAATGATACAAATGTTTGTCTTTTCTATAACATATTCCAATCATAAAGGTTAATGATGTCTTTCAATGCTTGCATAAAAAAGTAACATACATACTTACGATCGATTCTATATCTACATTGACGTGATGGATATAGTAGTGTTGGATTAGTTGGAAACCCTTCTCCTTTGGACACAAAGGTCAAGGGGTTCGATCCTCACTCCCTACAAAAAGGCCNGAAAACCTTTCTCCTTTGGACACAAAGGTCAAGGGGTTCGATCCTCACTCCCTACAAAAAGGCCGGGGTCCTTTGGAAGCAGTTTCTCTACCTTCGGGTAGGGGGCTGTCTACATCTCACCTCCTCCATACCTCGTGAAAGACGGGATTGGGTAAACTTTGAAAATGATGAGAACTGGTTAAGTTATACCCTAGATAAAAACTTTTGAGAATTCGTCATATTTTTCCGCGTGAAAAACATTCATAATTCCAAATAGAACTCACAGCAAAGCACTTTGTCTTTCTATGCAATATGCTCTTTTTTAACATACATACCTCTATAGACATTAAACAAGTATTTCAATAATCAAAGTTGAGTTCATTAAGCTAATCATGCAGTTAGTCAAAAGTTTGATTCCAGTTAGTGGTCGTGCAGTTTGCCATTAGTTTATGATTCTTTTGGCAAAAGTTGGGACAAATAAATCCTAGATCTGTAGGATTGTCTTTATAGATTACCCATATTTTAGATTAAATCCCAAAGTTTAAGGCTTTAGGTGGTCCAAGCTGATATATAATTATGATTATCGCAACTTTTACGCGGCACATTGTCTAGCTTAAAAAAGATATCATGCTAATACTAATTTAGATTGATGTATATTTTTCAAAGAAAATAATAAAGAATTCTTGTGGTGGCTGATTACCATTACTTTTATGATGTTTCTTTTCAGATGTGGTTCAGAAATATAGCATGGTGGAATAAAGATATGAATTCCAAGCCAAGTAAGGTAAACTCATACATGAAAGCAGAATTTTTGCTGAAAATGGTTTAAAGTGTTAGAATAAGTGTTATTGTGATTTTGCTTTTAAGGTCAGAAATTTTGCCAGAAATGTCCCAACATAATACCTCTTTCTTCAAGTTGTTATAATAGGAATGTTTGGGAAACCTTTTTAAACATCTTGTCTCGTTATTAATACGATAAGAACTAATCAGTTTATGCATCATTAAAACACAATGTCAAAGATAGCATTTGGATATTATGAAATTCATTCAAGTAAGCGGAATCCTTTTCAAAGAAGCTAGTCCAAAACACCGATACAACTTAAGTTATAGCTTGACAATGATTAGCTATTTGGGCCATAAAAAAACCTCGAAAAATGACTGTTATTTGTACTAAAATGCAATACGCTAATAATCTTATTAATAAGTTTCTCCAAACACCTTCAGACATTGACTAAAGTAAAAGCATACAGCATCACATTATAAATACAAAGATAATATATTGATAGTGTATGAAGTAACAATTAACAAATTACCTCTTAGATAGTATGGACCGGGTTTAACCCTGTTCTCCAGACTCCAATGTGAAAATGGATTGGGCCGGTCTTCACTTGATCTGATCCATGAGCTTTGCTGGACTAAAGAGTCCAAAATCCAAAGTATTATCAACTGTTATAATGTGTCCCATAACTCCTCTGTGAACTGAAAAGGGTATATGCAACTACAAAAGGATAATGAAATTGCAGTACAGTAGACATGTTCAAGTAGTTGAAACTTATTCATAATATTCAACAGATACTTAGTTTAATGATTTGCAATGCGTCTTTAATTAAATGAGCAATAGAAGCTGTACCGGCGTATGGACATATGGTTCTAGTCATTGTAAGATAACGTATAATGAAATATGGAGATGAATAGTTAAACATGTGTTTCCAACTACTGAATCCTGTTAAACTTATACACCTTAGGATATACTGTAATTGTTTTCTAAAAAAGGATAATTCTTTCTCATCCACAAAAGAATTGTTGAATCCTTGACCAAACTTAGAAACCCATGGCCCTCCTCATTTTCCTGAATATAAATTACGAAAGTTTCTAATTTTAGTAGGGTTTGATGTATTATAAATTGTGCAAAAACCCTTCTCCTTTGGACACAAAGGTCAAGGGGTTCGATCCTCACTCCCTACAAAAAGGCCGGGGTCCTTTGGAAGCAGTTTCTCTACCTTCGGGTAGGGGGCTGTCTACATCTCACCTCCTCCATACCTCGTGAAAGACGGGATTGGGTAAACTTTGAAAATGATGAGAACTGGTTAAGTTATACCCTAGATAAAAACTTTTGAGAATTCGTCATATTTTTCCGCGTGAAAAACATTCATAATTCCAAATAGAACTCACAGCAAAGCACATTGTCTTTCTATGCAATATGCTCTTTTTTAAACATACATACCTCTATAGACATTAAACAAGTATTTCAATAATCAAAGTTGAGTTCATTAAGCTAATCATGCAGTTAGTCAAAAGTTTGATTCCAGTTAGTGGTCGTGCAGTTTGCCATTAGTTTATGATTCTTTTGGCAAAAGTTGGGACAAATAAATCCTAGATCTGTAGGACTGTCTTTATAGATTACCCATATTTTAGATTAAATTCCCAAGTTTAAGGCTTTAGGTGGTCCAAGCTGATATATAATTATGATTATCGCAACTTTTACGCGGCACATTGTCTAGCTTAAAAAAGATATCATGCTAATACTAATTTAGATTGATGTATATTTTTCAAAGAAAATAATAAAGAATTCTTGTGGTGGCTGATTAGCAATTACTTTTATGATGTTTCTTTTCAGATGTGGTTCAGAAACATAGCATGGTGGAATAAAGATATGAATTCCAAGCCAAGTAAGGTAAACTCATACATGAAAGCAGAATTTTTGCTGAAAATGGTTTAAAGTGTTAGAATAAGTGTTATTGTGATTTTGCTTTTAAGGTCAGAAATTTTGCCAGAAATGTCCCAACATAATACCTCTTTCTTCAAGTTGTTATAATAGGAATGTTTGGGAAACCTTTTAAAATATCTTGTCTCGTTATTAATACGATAAGAACTAATCAGTTTATGCATCATTAAAACACAATGTCAAAGATAGCATTTGGATATTATGAAATTCATTCAAGTAAGCGGAATCCTTTTCAAAGAAGCTAGTCCAAAACACCGATACAACTTAAGTTATAGCCTGACAATGATTAGCTATTTGGGCCATAAAAAACCTCGAAAAATGACTTATTTGTACTAAAATGCAATACGCTAATAATCTTATTAAATAAGTTTCTCCAAACACCTTCAGACATTGACTAAAGTAAAAGCATACAGCATCACATTATAAATACAAAGATAATATATTGATAGTGTATGAAGTAACATTTAACAAATTACCTCTTAGATAGTATGGTCCGGGTTTAACCCTGTTCTCCAATGAAAATGGATTGGACCGGTGTTCACTTGATCTGATCCATGAGCTTTGCTGGACTAAAGAGGCAAAAATCCAAAGTATTTTCAACTGTTATGATGTGTCCCATAGCTCCTATATTTGAACTGATAAGGGTATATGCAACTATAAAAGTATAATGAAAATGCAGTATAGTAGACATGTTCAAGTAGTTGAAACTTATTCATAATAATCAACAGATACTTAGTTTAATGATTTGCAATGCGTCTTTAATTAGATGAGCAATAGAAGCTGTACCGGCGTATGGACATATGGTTCTAGTCATTGTAAGATAACGTATAATGAAATATGGAGATGAATAGTTAAACATGTGTTTCCAACTACTGAATCCTGTTAAACTTATACACCATAGGATATACGGTAATTGTTTTCTAAAAAAGGATAAATCTTTCTCATCCACAAAAGAATTGTTGAATCCTTGACCAAACTTAGAAACCCGTGGCCCTCCTCATTTTCCTGAATATAAATTACGAAAGTTTCTAATTTTAGTAGGGTTTGATGTATTATAAATTGTACGCATTGAAAGAATGTTTTATCCTTTCGATCGCTCGACCTCCATCATCTCAAAAGACACATAGAGGCGAACAATTTTGGTTTTGGTAGCTGGACTGGTTTAAAGACGATCTGATCCAAAAGATCAGTATCTAATTAGACGACCAGACTAGCTACCACCAATTAGTCTATAGTTTGATCAAAGATGGAAGGGCCCCGATGTAGTCAAATTCTTATTTTATGTTTCACATTGGCTGCAATCGTCTCATTGTCAATGGCCCACGATACTGCAATAGGCAAAAGGAGGCCGCATGGTAAGAAAACCTGTAAGGCCTACAACCCTATCGACAAATGTTGGAGGTGCGACCGTCACTGGGCTAAGAACCGTAAAAAACTTGCTCACTGTGCCAAAGGGTTTGGTCACGGTACCTATGGGGGTAAAATGGGGAGAATTTATATCGTGAATGACTCATCAGACACCAATGTGATTGACCCCAAACCAGGCACTCTTCGACATGCAGTTCTCCAACCTGAACCACTTTGGATCACGTTCTCATGTCATATGACAATCAGGCTCAGCCAGGAGCTAATCTTTATGTCTGATAAGACCATTGATGGTCGCGGTTTTGACATTCATCTCGCGGGTGGGGCTGGTTTTATGCTCCAGTTTGTCCATAATATCATTATTCATGGTCTTCACATGTATGATATTGTTGAGGGGTCTGGTGGCATGATTCGATCCAAAGATAATCATGTTGGTATAAGAGGAAGAAGTGACGGTGATGCTGTTTCTATCTTTAAATCGTCACAGGTCTGGATTGACCATTGCTCCTTTGCTAGCAGCTATGACGGGCTTATTGACATCGTTGCAGCTTCTACTAACATCACCATTTCAAACTGCCACTTCGTCAAGCACGACAAGGTACGTTGTAACTGGTCAAAACGGTTCCCCTCTGAAATACTAACCTCTTACTATTACTTAAGAAAATGGTTTGGATCAAAACACTTTGTCTCGTTACAATAAATATATTAGCAAGGGGCATTGAAAATACACTTTGCAAGCTTTCGACATTGTTAGCTCATCTGATCCTTTTGTGTTCTGGCTAAATGATTTGAGTTGACCCACTAAACCAGTTATAGTCAAAGATAGCCCAACCTGACGCATGCATATTTACAGGCTTTGCTTTTTGGTGCAAGTGATAAGACCCCAGAGGACAAAATAATAAAGGTGACACTTGCTTACAACCACTTTGGAAGAGGATTGACACAGAGATTACCTGCGGTAAGATTTGGGTTTGTTCACGTGGTAAACAACGACTACACAGAATGGCAATCTTACGCGATTGGAGGTGCTGATGGTGCCACAATCATAAGCCAAGGAAACCGGTTTGTTGCAGCCGATGGTGCATGCAAGGAGATCACAAAGAGAGAGCAAGTACCAGAATCCATATGGCGAAAATGGACATGGAGAAGTGAAGGAGATTTGTTGTTGAATGGAGCGTATTTCCGGCAGTCAGGGAACCCTCACTGGGCTAAAACATATAAGGGTTACCCGTTGATTCCGGCACTACCAGCAACAGAAGTGCCAAATCTCACAAAAAGTGTTGGTGCCTCACTTGGTTGTAGAGCAGGAGTCGCTTGTTAAGCTTACGCTAAGTTTGTTAACAGCCATACCCTTTTTGTAAAGAGTAGGAAGGATTGGTAGGCTTTAAGAATGTATACACAACTACACAAGTAACACATGTACAGTTGTCATGTAGCTTTTTAGGAAAGCATTGTTCTTGCTTTTATTATTGCCCCTATTTTTTTCAGCAACACTATTACACCTTTAATATTTAGATTTATCTTCTTTTGACTACAATGTTGATTTATATCAGCAGGAAAGCACTGTTCCTATATAATAAAAATGACAAGGTTGGAGAAACAAAGCAGAGCAACATTCAAGTATATAAACGCCATCTGCCGGATTTCCATAATCCAAATCTGCTACACAGCACGACAATGTCAACATACCATAAAGTTTGATAGAGTAGACCCAAATAAACCTACCAGAATCTTATTTTGGGTAACATTAGAGATTTTAGAGCTACTGGCTAGACAACTACCATAGACTATAGAAGCATTTTACTAGAATATGTTCTGAAACCTAATTACTGTCAGATTCGTCACTCAACTGCATAGGGGCAGGTTGTGAGGGGTTCTTGTTGTAGTCACCCATTTGATTCAGATACCTCTTTTTGTCTGCCTGAGCCTTTGCTTCATATGGTGCCTTCTCTTCAGCTGTAAATTAACACAAAATAACAATTTATTATTCAGGGAAATTTTCTGACTATATGTCAACTCTATGAAGTAGCTAACAAACCTGTCAATTTGTTCCATCGCTCTCCAAGAACCCTCCCAACTTCTGTGAAACCAATCCCGGGGATGTCCTTCTTCACGTTCTGAAAGAAAAATAAAGACATTAGCAACTCATCTTTGTCATATTACAATTATGTTGCATAAGGTGTGCAAATTCTGTTCGCATATACACAAAATTGTGGTAAGCCCAGCAATAACACGCTTATCCAGCAATATTAACAAGTAGCAATTTAGCAAACTAATAATGACAATATATAGCGTACAGATCTGGCACAAAAAACTGCAGGCATAAACATTAACCAGATAATTTTCCCCCTCAAAATCAAATATATATAACCAACCTCTCGTTCAAGCTGTGAGAAGAACATGAAACCGCTCATTGCTCTCTTGGGTGCATTCGGATCCTTCTTCTTCTTCTTCTGCTTCTTTTTAATTGAGGAACCTTCATCAGTATTTTTCTTCTTACTCGAAGAAGTTTTGGAAGGAGCAGCTTCTTTCTTGGATACCTTTTTCGGAATTGTCTGATACATGCATCAACGGTATGGCAGTGTAAGAATGGTCATTACTCGAAAAAATTATACCTCAAAGAAAAGCAACATTTTTTTGTACATCTATTACCTCTTGTTCACCTCCACTGTCACTGGCATCAGAGTCATCTCCCCCAGAATCATCACTGGGTGAACCATCATCATCCTTCTCAGCGACAAAATCCTCGTCCTGTCAGCAACATTTACAAATAGAGATCAGGTAACAGAAAAAGGATGAACAAGAGCAAACAACTAGAGAAACGTCGAGTGTTAGAGGTAGCATAAACAGCCAGTGGGTTATCCTGGGTAATTATATCAAGTATTGACAATGGACCAAGCAGGTAAGATGAATTAAACTCTAGCTATGAAGAAAATGGGTCAAATAAGTCAAAACAGCTTGTAAGTCTCTTAAAGTGTAGTCAAATGCTTACCTCCCAAATTGTTGCAATTAATAAGTAAATTTTACTACTTCAATAAACAATTTTTATCATCCTATTTTAGACCAAAGTAAATTATATAATTCAAAAGAAGTTGGACATAAGGTGTTGGCGGGTCAACCAAACACAGCTTGATCTGTATTATGTGTTAACACCTTATCCAAACCGCAAGCTTTGCCACCGTTACACATTAGAAAAGATTGAAAAGCTAACCTCCTCATCACTTTCTTCACCAGCTGCATTCCTTATACGCTCGAGATGAGGGTCAACAGCATCATCATCCTCATCCCGCAGCACAGCTGCAACACCATCTGCAGCTTGAAGACCAGCTCCCAGGTTCATAATCTTTAGACCCTTTGAACTGCATTAATACATTAATTGTATGAAAAAACATTAGTGGTAACCCATATTGATAACTTAAAGCTAAACAAGACTTGTACTCACGTAATAAAATCAAACAGGTTATGGTATTCATTTCTCTGAATGTTACGAAAAATATGTTCTTGCTCCGTCTTGAGTCTGATAACAAGATCGAAGTAATGCATGTTTGATCCTCCAGCAGCATGTCTCTCAAATTCCACATAGTCAATCTATATAGTAAATGAATCAATACAAATTCAAGTAAATCTTAAAGTTATAGCATGGACCAATTAAAAGAAACATCATACCTCATCATGAAGAATAAGGGTTGGAGGTTTTGGCAAAAAGAAAAAGGTCTTTTCTAACGGATACAACACCCCATCTTCAGCTTTTAAGGAAGACTTCACAGCATAACCATCCTGACAACTACGGAACTTCCCAGGCCTAGTGGTCTTTGTACCAGATAAGCCACGCAAGATCATTGTGAAGACTTCATGAATAAGACCCTGTTGTAAAAAGAGAACTATATCAGATTTATAAAGTGAGAGCCAATGCCTATAACTGTATACTGGTTATCATCATTTATAAAGCAAAGTTGATCATAGATCTGTGGCTATAGTATGAGACATGTTAGAATCATGACCTTATACGACGGCTCTAACTTGTCTTTGTACTTGGTAGCATACAAGTCCGCATTCATCACCAAAGTGCTCTCCACCACATAATCAGTTTCAAACTGCACCAACATGAAACGATTCAGCCCAGATAGAAGTTTAATGCCAGGCTAAGCATGCGAGACAACAAATCTAAAAAGCATGGTAGGAATAGTACCTGCATCACAATATGTGGGTACATTGTTTGACCTTTGCGGATAGGAGGGTCCAGGGTAACAACAACAAAGGTATGAGGTTGGTTGGACTGCATAAGCAAAGAGAATATCAGATTCATTTTCAGTATGTTTAACTTCCATATGCAAGTAGTGAAAGATCCAATGACCAATGACGAACATAATCAAGAAACTGAAAAAATCAAGTGACATTGTGACGTGTATATATTTGTTGTTTTGTGCAAAGGAAGAAAGAAAAAACCTTTGGCAAGACAAAAACACGAACAATACTGCTGTATTGTATCTTGAAATCAGTGGCTTGCCCTTGAAGTCGCAAAAACGACAGATGAAGCTCAACATTGTATCGCCCCCTACAATAAGTACATGATTTGTCATAAACACATTAATATTCCTTGAAAAAGCACAAAGAAAACAACTGCCAACACAAACAAGCAGAAGCCGTACCTTGGAGTAAGAATTGTGATGGTGTCAAAAGTGACAACAGCTTCCTCGCCTCCACTACCAACATCAGCCATTGACATTATTTTTTCACGGAAAACCTGGTAAAATGTAATTAAAATATCAGAAAATGTGACCAGTAACTGGAAATATAGCAGTGAATATTTTAAGGCAGCTTACTTGAGCAGGAGGACGATTTTCATCCCCAATAAACTGAGTGTTAGAAGTTGGAATGTGGAAACTCATTTCCATCAAAGAGTCTTTCTGCATTAACAATAACAGGCCTAAAATATTAACAACTCAACAGGCACCTTATGCTTAAGAAAATATAATACTTCAAGCATAAGCAATGTAAACACAGACCAACGGTAAAAACAAAATATATAACCGACCTCATTTGCACCAGTTGTGTCATCCACATGGAACTCCAAGATAACATCATTTTTTCCTTGAAGCTGTGTCTGGGACACGTCTGCTAAAGATACTTCAAATGCTTGCTTCGAACCAACAAGAAAAGAAAGCATATTACCTGCTCAATATCAAATAGAAAACCATGTCAAGCTTTTAAGAAAAACTTAGCAAGAGATCAACTATGCAACAAAAACAAAGACATCAAAGTAGAACTGCAAGATAGGAAACGAGAATCGGAAAAGTTAAATATTAAATTCTGATCTGTATATTGTGCAACCAGCCAACCACTGATTTTGTTTGGTGCTAGCAAATCTCATAAAACCAACTGTAAAACTACCAACCATTTATATCGAGCTCTCCCCAATTCTTTCCGCTAACTGACAGTTGCTTCTCTTCAGGTGTTATGCCACAAGAGTGTTGGAAAAAATTGGTCAGGCTAGAAACGTCCTGCAAGCAGAATAAGTAAACAATAAGAGGAAAAAGTTCAGAATGAAACCGTAACATGTTATTTGCTATGAACCAAAACACAATGATCTGTCTCTGAGTAAAATACTGAGAGCAATCCACATGGTTAATTGCCATCACTGAGTCAGAAATGCAGAAGTCGGTATTCAAATTTGTTTTCACTAATGACAGGTTAAGTAGATGTCTTTCCTAGCTTGTAGCATAGTCACATGGAACAGGGATCGGGATCGTGGTTCGCTAGGCACCTAAAATTCGGTTTGATGGGGGTAGGTTCATTTCAGGGAAGGTTACTCATGTATATATATTTTATTCTGCCGTAACTTTAACATGTCACAGGATCTTGTTCTAAAAAAAATCACATATCAAATCTTCAAAATAAACTATATCTTCATATTATATCTATAATACTTAGAAATATATGCACTCTATAAATGGAAGTAAATATTTGAAATCTTGACAACACATAAGGAAATCAAAATTAATGTAACTGAATCGCGAATCGATATAACTGGAATGCGAATCGGAATCGGAAATAACTGGAACACAAATTGCTCTGTCCTCGATTCATATATCATCAATCAAATTTTGGAACCCTATCATCACCAATCCAATTCGCGATCCCGGTCGATCCGGATCAATTTTGTACCATGTTTTGGATCGAACGAACTGGATCGCAATTCGTGGCTACTGTAGCGAATTATGTGACTATGGCTTGTAGTACTTAATTACTTATACGGTCAAAAATTGTATCACATTAATATTTAAGGTTCCCAGAAGACGTGCCTACTTAAAGCACCAAGGAGGATATACCTGATCACGAAAACCGACAAACTTATACTTAAGACCATCCTTTATCTGCACACCGAGCTGATTACTACGCGGCACCTTCATCCATGTTATACGCGAAATTTCAGACGTGTCAACTTCCACAGCCTTACCACCTCCTTGTTTCTTCCACGCTAGTCCCCGTGAATGAACCTTTAGCTGCCCCACATTCTGCATCTCCCAATAAACATAAAAACAAGATAAGTATCCAACAAACAACCATCAACAACTACCGTCTAACTATACAAACAGTAAATAACAAAACACGCAAGCTGGTTTGCAAAACCTAATAATCTCAAGTCCGATTAGCGAGAATTTACTTATAGTATAGAGACTTACGAAAAATAAACCCCTAATTTCACCCAAATTTTAACAAAATCAGTTATCGGAAATAAACAAGCATTAAACGCGTGACAAAAACCCTAACAAAAAGCTATAGAAAATGCATATACACACACAGTTGATCGGAATAGGATAACTTAGAACGCATACTAATATGCCGTCTACGTTCGTCACGCAAAACCCCCTAAATGTTTATTATACAACTTCAACCACCAAAAGACGCACAAAACAAAACAAGCGAGCCGGTTAACAAAACCTACAAATCTCGAGCCCGGTACACTTAAATTCCTAATTTCGCAACGAAACAAAACCCTAACAGTAACAAGCCGTACATGTTCATAACTAAATTCAATCAAAAACCTCACCACACTTAACAAAAAGTATAAACATAGTGAATCGATATTATCACAAATAATAAGCATAAACGGCGTGAAATAAACGCTAACAAAAAAAAAAGGCCGTACAAAGCTAGGGTTAGGGTTTGAAAAGGTAAAAAAAAAAACTTACGGCGCCGCCACGGCCGACGAGGGAGATGTTGTTGTACATGTTATGGCCGTCCGCCATAGTTGCGTATTGGTATCAGTGATTGTGAAGTTGTTATTAGGGTTTGGTACTACGAGTATTTATAATAAATGGAGTGAGAGGGGATTATTAGCAGAATGGCGCGAAATAGGAAAGATGGGCGGGGGGAGGGAGGGATTATGTGGAGAGGAGCTCCAGGGGAATTTGTGTGTTGCCTCTTCACATTTTGCATTGCCCCATCCGCTTTATATTATTGTGATGATGATCCTCCTCCTCGACATAGGGACTGTGGGCCCGGGATGGTGTTATTATTTACATGGGCTTTGGCCCGTTTGTATTTCAAAACCATCAACATTTTATTTTATTTTATTTTTACTTAAATTCACGTGTCAGTAGTAATTTATCATGAGTTCCTTGCTATAACCAACATAATGTTAGCCACATAAGTTAAAAGTATTTGGCATATCAATTAAGGGCCCGTTTGNGACTCTTTCCCCTAATCCATCCATGAATATACTTTTTCCTATGAAAGCCTCTACTGGGCGGGTGTGTATGTATGCATGTCTTAAGGTATCTCAGGATTCTCAGCTATAAAAAAAGTTATGATACCTTTTTTTTAAATATATATATATAAACGTTGTTAATGCCATAGTCAATTTTAGACGGGTACGCAATTGATGACTTTACTCCCCGGCGGGATTGTTTAAATGAGTTGAGATCTGTGACAAGCATGTATTATCTAAAGAACAATTCACCATATCCCAGCCATCCATTCAGCTTTCATCCAACGGTAGAGATGAAACCATAAAAGAACAAACAAGGGCAAAAACTTCATTCTATCTCCTTCAATAAAAGCATAAATATCTTATTTAGTCTCATTTAACACGCTGTCTTCTCCAACTTCTCTCTCATCAAAAATTCCGGTTAACCGGAAACCTTCTACATCACCGCAAAACTTTCAATAAACCTTCTAAATCACCATAAAAATATCGTTTAACCATAAAAACATAAAAAATCACAACAAAAAAACACACACGCATCCCTCAAGAAGCCGAGAATCGTGAGACTCATTTTATTGTTTAAAACTGTAACGACCATAAAAGCAAGTTCTTCCATGGTGGCCTGAAGTGTAGTGTAGAATGATAGCTGAAGGTCCAAAAGGAAGTAAAACATTGATCTTTCCTTTAAACAAGACAACATAGATACTATGGAAAGGAATGAAGTGCGCCTTTGTAAGGACACAATCACATGTCTCAATCCAATATAGACAATATGTGTTTTCTTTTATTAAATGCATGAGTTGTATTGTTTTTCTTTTAATTTCATTGTCTTAAAACTATGAAATTAGATTGCATTGATCTCCTCAACTTCATTATAAGTTAAAAAATAGCATGTTGTTAGATGATATGTGTTGTGCAGCATGTTGTAACATAATCATTCATTTATGGACAGTAGTCTGAAAGCTAGTGACTTTCTAAACAATCACATGTGATTTTGTGTTTAAATCACATGTGATTCCAGCGTATGTATGTATTATTATTATTATTATTATTATTGTTATTATTATTATTATTATTTTATTTTATTTTATTATTTTTTTTTTAATCATCACTTTATTAAAAACTCATATGATTTACAAGAAATTGGTGGGAAGCCGAGAAACCAACTGGGCCCCCACACCTCTAGCAATAGCAAAACCGATCCTATTAAAAATATGAGCCGCAACACGTGCCCCAATGTCTTGAGTCATAGAGAATCGTCGAATACGCTTCAGAAGGGTTACTGCATCTTTCTCAAGTTCTCCAAAAGAAGAAAAAGAGAAAGGGAGGAAACCATACCCGATATCAACACATTTGGCACCGTACTTGACACGCTTACGCTGTGCGGCATCAATAACCGCCCGCCTGGCCAAAAATCAATCATCCACGGTGAAATTTGCGTCAAGGCGCGAGAACCCCGTAAGATCACCAGTACATCACGCCCATCATCCCAAGAAAGCATCATATATCAGCGGTCGTAAGGATCCTGTCCTATCTCCATAAGCCCAAGTAATCCACCTCCGTTACGATGATAGATTCCGATTCATAAGAGAACAAATATCACAAAGGGGACATCACGCACAAGTATCCAATGTTTGATGCCCACATCGCACATAGAAAAACAGCAGAATTGATCACCCATAAATATTCTCCATTAAACACCCTTACAGAACAAAAAATGTATTAATTATAATTATAAGATATATAATTATTATTATTTTATTAACAAATTTTTTACTAACAATCTATTAATTATTATTATATGATATTTATTATTATTAATCATAAATTATTATGAATTTTATTGTTTATTTTTTTTTTTTTGTTGATTGTTATGCAATAAGGTTTCTAACGTTCTTCTTGAAGACGCGATAGAAAGTAAAATGCACTTGCATGTCTAATTTTCTTTACAGGTTCTGCGATTTCTACTGCTACCCCTGATTATTTCTGTGCGATATTGTTAAGAGAAGAATTGAAGTTAACAAGCACTACGAAAGAACAACGGTGATTGCCCCCACTTGTAATCCAATTGAAAGATTTGGGCTACAAACTAAAGGGCTAATGCTTCAATAAGATTATTGCATAGTACATTTTTGAAATAATATATATATTTCTGTCATCTTAATCGGAATTGGTACGACAATGATTTAGCCGAAAATTGTTACTCAGTTATTACTATACATATGGGGCCAGCCACTAGGTTTAGGCCCCTTATTATTCGAGTAAATGTGGATACAGTCTAAATATAATGATAAAAGCCTTAGTTATCAGCTCCTTTATGTTTCCGGCTCATTGTTGTTTAGGTATCGTTTTGTGGAAGATTATATATTGTCTGAGGTTCGATATTATATCATGATTGTTTAATGGGTTATTGCGTTATTTTGAGATTGAGTAATGTAATATGAAACGGAGATTCTATTGAAGTTTGACGAGTAGGATCATAGAATGTGATATAAGGATTCGTCATACCGGAATTTTTGCTGTGTGATGTGTTATATGTGTGTGGTTTTTCGACAGCGTGCTTAATGGACTTAAATGAGAGATATTTATGGCTTTTATTGAAGACGTAGAATGAAAGAATATTTTGCTTGTGTTATTTATGGTTTCATCTCTAACGTTGGATGAAAATAGAAAATGGATGGGCTTGGATATGGTGAACTTGTTCTTTAGAATAATACATGCTTGTCACAGATTTCAACTCATTTAAACATCGGGGGGTAGTATAATTGCGTCCGTCTAATTCAGACCTATGGCATAAAATTAAAAATAAATAAAAAAAAATAAAAAAAAAGATCATAATTATTTTTATAGCTGGGAGATCCTGAGAATACTTGCATGCATACATTCCCGCCCAGTAAGAGAGCAATATAGAAAAGTATGATCATGGATGGATTAGGGGAAAGAGTCTCACTTACATTCAGTTTTCATTCATTTTACTTGAGACTTTCTCTCAGTTAGCTCTGGCAGGCGAACAACGACATTAAGTCGGATCGACTCCAGCAACAGCGGACGCCATGTGTGTAACGGGAGCAGCAGGAAAGAGAGGTGAGTGACCAAGGAATCCAGACGAAAGCAAGTGTTTGTATATACACTCCGTCCTGTCTGCAAACATGCGTACACAATGGAGGCATTGTGGGCAACGCCCACAGTCATCGAGTAATGTTCGATTTTTCTGTGATAAGGTTCTTCTTTTGCCTCTAAAAGGGTAAATAGTCATAATGGTGAAATTTATCGAATACTCAAGTGATTAGGACATTTGCAATTTCTGATATATAATATTGGATTCTTGTTGTATATAATACATTTGGAATTTTTATATTATAATAATATATTTATAGAATATAAAATAACTGTGTTAATATCGACGAGAAAAAAATAAATAAATATAGAAAATTCGGGATATCCATCACCAATTTTAGTTTTGTAATACAGAAAAATAACGTTCAAAAAAACATAATAATTTATTTAAGTAATCCTCATTATAACAAAGACGGGTAGCACTTTTTTGTCCCTTCTTGAAATTATATATATTATATATTATATATAACCTAGACATAGAAATAAATTAGAACCTTCGATTATTCAAATACAAAAGAGAAAGAGAAAGAAAAGTCACGGCCTTTGAGAAAGATGATTCTATTTTACAGCATTGAGTTGGACATTCAAAAGCCCACAGCTAACAGACAACGAGGTGGTTGTTTACCTTTTGTTCCGTGAAGGATACAAAGAGTAATAAGAGAAAAAAACTTATATTTACTTTATTGTCGGATATTGCTTAATGTTCATTTAGGTGGTCTTATCATATATTAAAAAAAAAGTTGATGTCCATAATCTCCAATGCTAAGTCATAAATGAAAAAAAAAATTAACTTAAAAATGTTAAACAAAGATAGAGCTAAAGATATTTCGTCAAAAAAAAAGATACAAAAAAAAAAAAAAAAAAAAGTCCCACAATTGTACTAGGTTTGGAGTTTAACCGAGCGGACAACTGAAAATGGCGTACTTGATATACTTCCGTCATTTCATGTGGTTCAATAAAAATAGAAAAAGAACGATTTAATGTTATTATACATATATAATGGAGGAAAACATCTCTCTCCAAATTTTTCAGATTTACAAAAATGATGCAGATAAATATATATAAACACTTTTAAAGTCAAAATTTTCATATTTACAACATGGTGATACAACAAAAATAGCATGGAATGAAATTCAGACAAAATTCTATGGAATTCTATCATTAATTGCTATTAAACACCTATACAAAAAAAACAACTATTTAAGCCCAATGTACACCATCCAATTTAAAACCTCCATATCTAATTTCCAAGCCACTACAGTAATTTTGAGCCATAAAAAAAAAAAAAAAAAGAGATAAAAATAATAGATCACTAAGGTTTACAAATTTCACCCCTCGTTGCTCGGTGAGATGTGTGATATTTCGGAAACCCGGGCTGACGCTGTCAGCCCCAACATTGACAAAGACTATAATCAGAATTACACTAGACACCCCTATGAAGAAACAGATTGTTTTACACCTGACGGTTCAGGTGTCTATGAGAAAGTTAGGTCGGCCAGGTGTAATGCTAGAAGAGCTGACGCCAGAGCATCGAAATTCTTTACATTTAGTTGACGCGTGTCAAAGGCAGAAGGTAAGATCAGAATAAAGAGCAGTCGGACGAACCCTAATAATGACGGCGAGCTACGGGCGTCAGAGCGCCATAAGGTCATATGACGCCCGTCAGAGTGTAAATTCCAAGATTAATCGGGTTAGTACGTTTGGCCTATTATTTTTTAAGTTCATTAGTTGTAGAGAAGAAACTTTCAATGAGTGCTGTACAAGAGTGTGGGGAACGGAGACCCTAAGACGATCTTGGGCCTTCCCGCTCTTTTCAAGAGCTTTTATTCTCTCTAGCCCATTGAAAATCCATCATGTTCAATTACTAGATACATAAGTACCTACATCCTAATATTATATTAATTAAAAACCTAAGTGGGTGTCTATGTGTTGGGGTTCCATTATATCAAATAATAATCTTACTGCTTGCCCTTTCAATACCATCTTTATGCTGATGCTATAGATTCTTTTTTTGTGTAGAAATAGCCGCTAGGTCTAATGAAAGCCTAACTATTAATTATGGTTGATTGGTTGTTGTACTTTTCTTGGTTAATGCTCTCTCAATGTTAGGCTTAGAAAATTGTGAATGATTCCTTTATGGTAACATGCCTTGAAACGTTTAAGAAACATGTAACTTAATGCATAGGTTATTATAGGTAGGTATTTAACGCATGAGCACTGTTGGTATAATCCCTATGATTGGGGGGTCTTTAACGCTCGGTTGTAGAGAGGAGATAAGAGCTCCTCATGAATTGGGGAGATATGTACGCCACCCCATGAATTGTTTAAGAATCGCACCCGTCATCCATCGCAAGTCAGTACATAACATCAATTAACCGGTAAAAGATAGTTAGGAGTAAGGAATCTAAGTAAACACATTTTGTCTAACATATAAGTTCACAACCACAATGTTTAGTTATCTTATTTTTAATTTCAATTGTAGTTTTTGGGTTGTTGTGTTGGGAGTCATGCTCCGTGTCATAATTATAATATATGGCTAGACATATGTGAGCCTAATGGGTCCACACCTATACATCTTAGGTATTCTCTGTATATGTCGTGTTATTGTTACTTCGATATATAAATAACCTTACGTAACTCGAGATCGCCTATTTGGGTTCTACATGACTAAGTAATGTTATATTCAGCAGCAGCAAACTCATAAACACATGAATTTAAGAAATGGTTAAACATATTAAATTTTTATTTTAGCTATTTTTGTTTCCTGGATGTTATTTACCAATAAGTTATTCTTAGCAAGGCAAACCATTAGAAACAAAAAATCCATAACAAAAGAATATGTTGTAAGATTTGTAAAAATTAAACAAATAAAAAAGTGAGTTGGGTTAAAAGATTAGGCTTCTACTCTAGTTTGTTAGCTGTTGGTGAAAGTTAAAAAGGCTGTAACTATAAATTTGGACCATATCTTATATAACAACACGTTCACCCACNGAAGAAAAAGAGAAATGGAGGAAACCATACCCGATATCAACACATTTGGCACCGTACTTGACACGCTTACGCTGTGCGGCATCAATAACCGCCCGCCCTGGCAAAAAATCAATCATCCCGGATTGCGTCAAGGGCGACGACCCCGTAAGATCAACACATACATCACGCCCATCATCCCAAGAATAAAGCAATATATCAGCCGGTCGTAAGGATCTGTCCCTATCTCCATAAAGCCCAATATCCACCTCCTTACGAGCTGAGATTCCGGATCGAGAACAAATTTCAACAAAAGAAATTGTATTTAAGTATATGTTTGAATTAAATGAGGAGAGAGAAAAATAAATGATAGATAAGTTTATTTTATATATTTTTTTAGATAGAAAAATAAAATATAAAGAACAGAATATCAAAATTTGTGGCTAAAAAGTAACCATCAAATAATTCCTTTTTTCTTATTGGTTCAATCGTGGAAACCCACCCAAAAGATATCAAAATAGTGTGGATTGAAAAAGTGCATTGAAAGTTCACTGTTGGGAGTGTGTCAGAGAATGAAAATGCAACTAAACAAAACTTTTAAAAAATCTATGAATCCATACCCCTAAAAAAGGTGTATCAAACGGGCCCTAAATATGTCAATCATTGCTCGATACGACGATACCTAAGGATTTGTTTACCTTTTATTGCTGTTAAAAGTTCAAAACTAGACTATCTACGTTCTTTCATCGGAGAATTTTGATGCTAATCACAACAGTTGTATGATGACTAAACCAATGACATTTACCACATCTTTAATACTACCGCATAGAGCGGATACACTTATAAATATATATGTTGTATTAATTGACATATGAAGATACAAGAAAGGTGGAAAGCTAAGAAAAATGAAATGCTACTAGTGTTGGAAATTTAGTTCAATTCTAGTCGCTGATGAAGTTCAGGGAGTCTACTTTTCAGTGAGTGTAACTCTGAATGGTATTTATCAGACTGATGATTTCAGCTTCATACTTCTTGAATAGTAAGCTAAAGGACCTCATTAGGAAGTAGTCTTATCAGAAGGTTCATCTCTTTAGCAAGTGAACTTCTCAGTAAGCAAACTTAGGAACTGAACAACTCTTTCAGTGAGCATGTTCTTCAGCGAGTAAACACGTTGGAACTTAATTCAAACTTACTTGTCATGGTTTCGACCTATTCAAGGACAGTTATAACTGCAACTTAATGACCACGTTTAACAGTCATGTAAAGACACATAAAATTAAAGGGTTAATTATCATAATTCTATAATGGAGGAACATTATGATGTAATTAATGGGTTGATTAATTATCATAATTTTGGGCTTTAAGTTTTCCTATAAATTAAAACACATACTTGCATGGAAAGACATAGAAAAACTTAAAAAGACTTGGAAGCGAAAAGGTTCTTGCATTATGCCTAAAACAAGAACAAATGCTTGGTCTTATCCCAAGTAGATATTTGTGTAATCCGGACATTATGGTCGAATAATTTTTTTTGAAAAGTGATTACACGATTCTAAGTAATATCTGGTACATTGATTATCTATACTAACTGGAAACCACCAACAACTAGCATATGCTTTATATTTTATTAACAAGATTAATTTTATATATCACTTTACTTTCATAATTAATTTCATATATACTCAAAGTGTAATCATTCAATGCATAATGTTATAATGTTTTTAAAGCATTTTATATGAAATTTATGAAGAGGAGATTTATTAATGAAAGGGCAACCGATAAGCGTGGTCAAAATGAGAAAATACTTTGAGTCGCTTCATTAGGACATCAAGCGATTGAAGAAGGATCTTTAAATTTATTACGCGTGCAAAAGGAATATTTGAAGCTCGAGTGTCCCTAATATGATCAAGATTAACTTGCTTTGCTGACCACTCAAGTTACATTAATGACCATATCACCTCTTTTTTTTTTGAACGGCAATTTGTGGCTACATGGCCCCTAGCCCAGAAGGCGTAGCGAGCCCACACAATCAGGTTGGGTCCAGCCCAGAAGGCAATGGCACCCTTCCCTTTACACACGCGAGAGGAAACACCTATCGCCCTAAACAAGACTCGAACTTGAGACCTTGCCTAGGAGGGTAAAACCTCCCCCAAATTGGGTGGCCATCTGAGCTAGGCTCATTTGGTTTTGACCATATCACCTCTTACCACATTTTTCCTTAAGAACCACGAGAAGAATATTGGATCGTAATGGCTAAGTTTATCCATTGAATCTATAATATCGGGCCATCATTCCTGATCAAACGTATTATATCGATATCACCAATTGTTTGCATCATTGAATCTATAATATCGGGCCATCTAGATAGTCCGTTTGATCTACCAAATATGAATGCATTGGTTGCCACCCTGTGAGATGCCTACATACTCAGATACTTGCAAGTAGTAACTAATGTCATTCAACCAGATTATGGCCAACATATATATAAGAAGTGTAATGATATGAAATTTGATAATCGCTACGCTAGATCTTTTTGGGAAAAATAGAAATGTTTTATATTAAAGAATCTAACAATCTTGTATTTTGATAGAAACAAAAATATAAAACAAAAAAATAAAATAATAATGAAGTCTATTGCTCCCAAAATACCATTTAATGCATTAAAATCCAGATACGTAAAACACCCAAAAAAAAAGTTCAAGCTACTGTATCTGACTATTGCAGGTAAACATATCATCATTCATACCGAGTGCATAAAGTGTACAAGTGAAATACTTTTGGACAATAACTACCAATACGATGGTAAATTTGTGTTCAGTGCGGCAGCAACCAGTCATATATAACACTCTTCACGCAGCAAAACCACCTTAAGGCACTCGATAAGGCGCTCGATTTAATGTTGAAAGTTTGCTTTGATCACTGACAAGAAAAAGAAGAGAAAGAAGAAAATGAAGAAGCACGAACTCTCTATATAGTCGTACAATGTTATTCTTTAATCTGAACTATAGTGTGCTTTGACCCTATAACAGACAAAAACAAGATTATTTACAACAAACAAGCAATTTATAAAAGTAGTATAAGTCACAGCCCTATTTTAATCTAGAACTATTAGTCCTTAAACGCTATCGATACTTCAAAAAGGCGTGTGTTGAAACGCTCTTCACCACACTTAAATGTTACACATTAAACACACTTAAATTCTGATAGAAACAAAAATATGGAACAAAAAACTAAATAAGGAAGTCTATTGATCCTGCTACCCTTAGTGGATTAAATCCAGATACGTAAAACACCCTAGAAGATACGAAACATTTTAAAATATTGTATCTGACTTTTGCAGGTGAAGAATTCATAGAGTTTGAGCATAAAGTGTACAAGCGAAATACTTTGGACAATAACTACCAATACGGTAAATTTGTGTTTAGCGCGGCAGCAACCAATCATAATACTTTACACTCTTCACACAGAAAAAGCGCAATAAAGTGATCGATTTAATGTTGAAAGTTTGCTATGATCATTGACAAGAAAAAGAAGAGAAAGAAGGAAATGAAGAAGCACAAACACCATATATAGTGGTATAATGATATTCTTTTATCTAAACTGTAGTGTACTTTGACCCTATAATAGACAAAAACAAGATTATTTACAACAAACAAGCAATATATAAAAGTAGTACTAGCCAGTAGCCACAGCCCTCTTTTAATCTTGAGTTATTAGTCCTTCAACGCTATCGATACTTCAAAAAGGAGTGTGTTGAAGCGCACTTTACCACACTTCTAGTGGTAAAGGCTTAAGTTGTTAAGCGAGCCCAAGTGAGAGTAGTACCGGTTTGGGTGACCGACCGGGAAGTCCTCACTTGGGAACCACAAGCTCTAATGATATCAGGCGAATCGAGAATAGGAGTGGGGTTATCCCCTAAGGAGAGGCTCGCGGTTGGTATCTCTGCCCGAGGATGCGACACTAACTCGAGCCAACAACTAACAACTAACATCTAACAACTAACTCGCCGTTCAAAAAAAAAAAAATTATTGTTTATTTTGATAACTNGCCCAAGTGAGAGTAGTACCGGTTTGGGTGACCGACCGGGAAGTCCTCACTTGGGAACCACAAGCTCTAATGATATCAGGCGAATCGAGAATAGGAGTGGGGTTATCCCCTAAGGAGAGGCTCGCGGTTGGTATCTCTGCCCGAGGATGCGACACTAACTCGAGCCAACAACTAACAACTAACATCTAACAACTAACTCGCCGTTCAAAAAAAAAAAAATTATTGTTTATTTTGATAACTAGTTTGTATGAACAGATCAACTGAACAAGTAAAGTAACTCATTCAAAGCATAGGTTCCTGATCATCTCGTTCTTTAATTATAGTAGAGATTATATTGGTTAGATGCACAATAAATGAACCTGTTTGAGTGCAGTGTGTTCTATATAGAGCATACTCTTACAACCTCTCAAGTCAATTGATCAGAAACAATAGTTCTTTATAAAAGTTTAAACAATTCAAAAAAGAGAGAAACCTTGACTGGGTCAAAACAACCTGGTCATCCGATTTTAATTAGTATTAAAAATTATTTATTTAAATTTGTTATGCAACGTATACAACTTTGGCTTCTAAAACTATTGGCAACAAAACTCCAAGAAAAAGCCCATTTCACTTACCACTTTCTCTGAAAAAGAACATTTCAAATAGAGTAAAACAAAAACATATAAATCCAAGTAGAAGCATTAGCATGATGGACTCTTTGTTGAAAGCAATATTTTAACAGAAAAAGAGACGATGTGGTGTCACAATCTTGTGATCCCATAGTTTAAACCGTCCCAAACAAACAAATGGACTCTTACCTAAACTGCTGAAAATCTTGCAACCTCAGCAGCGGAGAATCCCATGAAGATGCTCTATCTGATGCTCCCTAATGTTGTTGCAAGTTGGACCAATCACAAATGTCTGAAACTGCAGTTGCAGTTGACCTTTGTTGTACCAAATATAACTGAGAAAACACCATTGTGTGCAAAAACTAGCAATTGTAAACAAACTTTGAGAATATGAATGCATGGACCAATCACCAATTTATCAAAACTAGACATAGTATCGGCACATATGAGTGTCCTTAGGTTTTCATCATAGTTTGAATATAAGAAGACTTGACTGCAAAAAATGAGCAAATTTCAAGAAAGTAAATAGTATCATATACAGTAGTTCATTTTTTATCAACTCGATCATAATTCATCTAAAATCAACACATTTTCTTTGAGATCTTAAAATATTTTCGCGAGATTGGGGAACCAAATACGGAAGTTAGCAAAACAGCTTGTAGCAAAGAGTTCATATTTCTGCTAAAATCTAACTTTTTGAACCATCAAACTTAACATATCGTCTCAAGCCATCATCCTTAAAAAAATGCAAAAAGTTTACTGGTTCAAAAAGTTAGGTATAAGTGAATGCAAAAAATAAACCGGCATATCGTCTCAAGCCATTCACTTATACCTAACCATCAAACTTAACATATCGTCTCAAGCCATTCACTTATACCTAACTTTTTGCAAGACTAGTTAGGTATAAGTGAATGCAAAAAATAAACCGGCATAATGTGGTCCAAGATTATTTGTTCTTGCAAAAAGTTTATATATATATATATATATATATATATATATATATATATATATATTATAAGAAATAATGATTTATTTGTTATGAAGACCAAGTACCACTGTTTTTAAAGGTTCAGTCACTTTACTTTTTACCCAAATCACAATACAATAACAACGATACTCAATCCCGCATGAGCAGGGTATGGGTTTTACCCAAATCACAATGCAATATGGATTTCACTATCTAGTCTTAAAGTCCTGAGAATATTATAATCAATATGAGTGTATTACCCCCTGATAGAGCCAGATTGGTTGTAACTTGTAAGCTCACAATTGTAGAACACAATGACCATAACAGAATGCAGACAAAAAAAATTGTCTAAAGCTGCCACTAATTCATTGGAATCATCGAGTTAAGACGAAAACGTAACAACCCAAATAACCCAAACACTCAACATTACGCTTAAGAAAATATAATACTTCAAGCATAAGCGAAGTAAACACAGACCAACGGTTAAAACAAAATATATAACCGACCTCATTTGCACCAGTTGTGTCATCCACATGGAACTCCAAGATAACATCATTTTTTCCTTGAAGCTGTGTCTGGGACACGTCTGCTAAAGATACTTCAAATGCTTGCTTCGAACCAACAAGAAAAGAAAGCATATTACCTGCTCAATATCAAATAGAAAACCATGTCAAGCTTTTAAGAAAAACTTAGCAAGAGATCAACTATGCAACAAAAACAAAGACATCAAAGTAGAACTGCAAGATAGGAAACGAGAATCGGAAAAGTTAAATATCAAATTCTGATCTGTATATTGTGCAACCAGCCAACCACTGATTTTGTTTGGTGTTAGCAAATCTCATAAAACCAACTGTAAAACTACCAACCATTTATATCGAGCTCTCCCCAATTCTTTCCGCTAACTGACAGTTGCTTCTCTTCAGGTGTTATGCCACAAGAGTGTTGGAAAAAATTGGTCAGGCTAGAAACGTCCTGCAAGCAGAATAAGTAAACAATAAGAGGAAAAAGTTCAGAATGAAACCGTAACATGTTATTTGCTATGAACCAAAACACAATGATCTGTCTCTGAGTAAAATACTGAGAGCAATCCACATGGTTAATTGCCATCACTGAGTTAGAAATGCAGAAGGGTAGGCATTCATATTTGTTTTTACTAATGACAGGTTAAGTAGATGTCTTTCTTAGCTTGTAGCATAGTCACATGGAATGGGGATCGGGATCGTGGTTCGCTAGGCACCTAAAATTCGGTTTGATGGGGGTAGGTTCATTTGGGATCACTTCGGTACAATGTACCAAGTAATGTGGTACGATTTAACCATGCAGGCAATAATTGATATATTAATATGAAATGCAAACATTAATAATATAATACTTATCATATTCTCATAATTCATTCAAAGAAGCATATTAAAAAAGTTATTTCAGGGAAGGTTACTCATGTTCATGTATATATATTTTATTCTGCCGTAACTTTTTAACATGTCACAGGATCTTGTTCTAAAAAAACCACATGTCAAATCTTCAAAATAAACTATATCTTCATATTATATCTATAATACTTAGAAATATATGCACTCTATAAACGGAAGTAAATATTTGAAATCTTGACAACACATAAGGAAATCAAAATTAATGTAACTGAATTGCGAATCGATATAACTGGAATGCGAATCGGAATCGGAAATAACTGGAACACAAATTGCTATGTCCTCGATTCATATATCATCAATCAAATTTTGGAACGCTATCGTCACCGATCCAATTCGCGATCCCGGTCGATCCGGATCAATTTTGCACCATGTTTTGGATCGAACGAACTGGATCGCAATTCGTGGCTACTGTAGCGAATTATGTGACTATGGCTTGTAGTACTTAATTACTTATACGGTCAAAAATTGTATCATATTAATATTTAAGGTTCCCAGAAGGCGTGCCTACTTAAAGCACCAAGGAGGATATACCTGATCACGAAAACCGACAAACTTATACTTAAGACCATCCTTTATCTGTACACCGAGCTGATTACTACGCGGCACCTTCATCCATGTTATACGCGAAATTTCAGACGTGTCAACTTCCACAGCCTTACCACCTCCTTGTTTCTTCCACGCAAGTCCCCGTGAATGAACCTTTAGCTGCCCCACATTCTGCATCTCCCAGTAAACATAAAAACAAGATAAGTATCCAACAAACAACCATCAACAACTACCGTCTAACTATACAAACAGTAATGAACAAAACACGCAAGCTGGTTTGCAAAACCTAATAATCTCAAGTCCGATTAGCGAGAATTTACTTATAGTCTAGAGACTTCCGAAAAATAAATCCCTAATTTCACCCAAATTTTAACAAAATCAACTATTGAAAATAAACAAGCATCTAACAAAAAGCTATAGAAAACGCAGATACACACACGGTTGATCAAAATAGGATAACTTAGAACGCATACTAATACGCCTTCTACGTTCGCCACACAAAACCTCCTAAATGTGTACTATTCAATTTCAACCACAAAAACATGTACAGAACAAAACAAGCGAGCCGGTTAACAAAACCTAGAAATCTCGAGCCCGGATCAAGTAACTGCACTTAAATTCCTAATTTCGCAACGAAACAAAACCCTAACAAAAAAGTATATTACAGTAACTGCACTTAAATTCCTAATTTAGTATATTAAATGTTCATAACTAAATTCAATCAAAAACTTCATCACAATTAACAAAAAGTATACCAACAGTAATTGATTCACACAATAAACATAGTGAATCGATATTATCACAAATAATAAGAATAAACGGCGTGAAATAAACGCTAACCAAAAAAAAAAAAAAAAAAAAAAAAAAAAAAAAAAAAAAAAAAAAAAAACCGTACAAAGCTAGGGTTAGGGTTTGAAAACGAAAAAAAGGTAAAAAAAAAAAAAAAAAACTTACGGCGCCGCCACGGCCGACGAGGGAGATGTTGTTGTACATGTTATGGCCGTCCGCCATAGTTGCGTATTGGTATCAGTGATTGTGAAGTTGTTATTAGGGTTTTCAATGAATGAGTATTTATAATCGATGGAGTGAGTGAGTGATTAAAGTGGGAAGGGATATCAGAATGGCGCGAAATAGGAAAGAAGGGCGGGATTATGTGGAGAGAGCTCCAGGGGAATTTGGGTGTTGCCTCTTCACATTTTGCCCCAACCCGCCTTTATATTATTGTGATGATGGTCCTCCTCGACAACAGAACTGTGGGCCCGGGATGGTGTTATTATTTACATGGGCTTTGGCCCGTTTGTATTTCAAAATGGAGATGATTTGCCCACTCTCCTGATTGATTGAGACACTTTAATTTAGTGTGTTTTGACATTTATATCCTTACGTGGGTGAAAATGTAAGAGTAACTGTGAGAGTATAAATGTGCAAACACACTAAATTAGAGTGTTCCAATAATTTTATGGAGTGTGCAAATCATCTCCTATTTCAAAACCATCGACATTTTATTTTTTTATTTTTTTTTGTATTTTTTTTTTCTTTTTTTACTTAAATTGACATGTCAGCAGTAATTTATCATAAGTTCTTTGCTATAATCAACATGATGTTAGTCACATAAGTTTAAGCATACATTTGACATATCAATTAAATATGTCAATCATTGCTCGATACTGTCTAAGGATTTGTTTACCTTTTATTGCTGTTAAAAGTTCAAAACTAGACTGTCTACGTTCTTTCACCGGAGAATTTCGATGCTAATCACAACAGTTAGTATGATGACTAAACGAATGACATCAACCACATCTTTAATACTACCGCATAGAGCGGATACACTTCTAAATATATACTCCCTCCGTCTCAATTTATTTGTCTACTTTTGACTTTTGAAGTCTTTCTTTTACAACTTTGACCTCAAATATTCTTTTTTGTGTTGTATAATACTTGATGCAAAATATATGAATTTATTGAGTTTTAAACGTATTTTCATTGGGTATAACATCCATCAAGTATTATATAACACAAACAACACAATTTAAGGTCAAAATTGAGAATGAAAGACTTCAAAAGTCAAAAGTGGATAAATAAATTGGGACGGAGGGAGTATGTTGTATTAATTGACATATGAAGATACAAGAAAGGGGGAAAACTAAGAAAAATGAAATGCATCTACTCGACATCATAAATTAATATAACGAACTGCTAGTGTTGGAAATTTAGTTCAGTTCTAGTCGTTGATGAAGTTCAGGGTGTCTACTTTTCAATGAGTGTAACTCTGAATGGTATTTATCAGACTGATGAGTTCAGCTTCATACTTCTTGAGTAGTAAGCTAAAGGACCTCATTAGGGAGTAGTCTTATCAGAAGGTTCATCTCTTTAGCATGTGAACTTCTCAGTAAGCAAACTTGGGAACTGAACAACTCTTTCAGTGAGCATGTTCTTCAACGAGTAAACACGTTTGAACTTAATTCAAACTTACTTGTTACGGTTTTGACCTATTCAAGGACAGTTATAACTGTAACTTAATAACCACGTTTAACAGTCATGTAAAGACACATAAAATTAATGGGTTAATTATCATAATTGTATAATGGAGGAACATTATGATGTAATTAATGGGTTGATTAATTATCATAATTTTGGGCTTTAAGTTTTCCTATAAATTGAAACACATACTTGCATGGAAAGACACATAAAAACTTAAAAAGACTTAGAAGCGAAAAGGTTCTTGCATTATGCCTAAAACAAGAAAAAATGCTTGGTCTTATCCCAAGTAGATATTTGTGTAATCCGGACATTAGTGTCGAATAATTTTTTTTAAAAAGTGATTACACGATTCTAAGTAATATCTGGTACATTGATTATCTATACTAACCGGAAACCACCAACAACTAGCATATGCTTTATATTTTATTAACAAGATTAATTTCATATATCACTTTACTTTCATAATTAATTTCATATATACTCAAAGTGCAATCATTCAATGCATAATGTCATGATATTTTTAAAGCATGTTTGAGTATATATGAAATTTAAGAGGGGGAGATTTATTAACGAAAGGGCAACAGATAAGCGTGGTCAACATGAGAAAATACTTTGAGTCGCTTCATTATGACATCAAGCGATTGAAGAAGGATCTTTAAATTTATTACGCGTGCCAAAGGAATATTTGAAGCTCGAGTGTCCCTAATATGATCAAGATTAACTTGCTTTGCTGACCACTCAAGTTATGACCATATGTCCATATCACCGCTTACTACATTTTTCCTTAAGAACCACGAGAAGAATATTGGATCGTAATGGCTAAGGTTATCCATTGAATCTATAATTCGGGCCATCATTCCTGATCAAACGTATTATATCGATATCACCAATTGTTTGCATCATTGAATATAATATCGGGCCATCTAGATAGTCCGTTTGATCTACCAAATATGAACGCATTGGTTGCCACCCTGTGAGATGCCTACATACTCTGATACTTGCAAGTAGTAACTAATGTCATTCAACCAGATTATGGCCAACATATATATATAAGAAGTGTAATGATATGAAATTTGATAATCTGATAATCGCTACGCTAGATCTTTTTTATTGTACTAACTGAATCTGGTGGGAAAAATAGAATGTTTTATATTAAACAATCTAACAATCTTGTATGTTGATAGAAACAAAAATATGGAACAAAAAAATAAAATAATAATGAAGTCTATTGCTCCCAATTTCCCAAATACCATTTAATGCATTGAAATCCAGATACGTAAAACACCCAAAAAAAAAAGTTCAAGCTACTGTATCTGACTATTGCAGGTAAACATATCATCATTCATACCGAGTGCATAAAGTGTACAAGCGAAATACTTTTGGACAATAACTACCAATAGTCCAATACGATGGTAAATTTGTGTTCAGTGCGGCAGCAACCAGTCATATATAACACTCTTCACGCAGCAAAACCACCTTAAGGCACTCGATTTAATGTTGAAAGTTTGCTTTGATCACTGACAAGAAAAAGAAGAGAAAGAAGAAAATGAAGAAGCACGAACTCTCTCTATATAGTCGTACAATGTTATTCTTTAATCTGAACTATAGTGTGCTTTGACCCTATAACAGACAAAAACAAGATTATTTACAACAAACAAGCAATTTATAAAAGTAGTATAAGTCACAGCCCTATTTTAATCTAGAACTATTAGTCCTTAAACGCTATCGATACTTCAAAAAGGCGTGTGTTGAAACACTCTTCACCACACTTAAATGTTACACATTAAACACACTTAAATTCTGATAGAAACAAAAATATGGAACAAAAAACTAAATAAGGAAGTCTATTGATCCTGCTACCCTTAGTGGATTAAATCCAGATACGTAAAACACCCTAAAAGTTAAGATACGAAAAAATTTAAAATATTGTATCTGACTTTTGCAGGTGAAGAATTCATAGAGTTTGAGCATAAAGTGTACAAGCGAAATACTTTGGACTGTTGAAAGTTTGCTATGATCATTGACAAGAAAAAGAAGAGAAAGAAGGAAATGAAGAAGCACAAACACCATATATAGTGGTATAATGATATTCTTTTATCTAAACTGTAGTGTACTTTGACCCTATAATAGACAAAAACAAGATTATTTACAACAAACAATATATAAAAGTAGTACTAGCCAGTAGCCACAGCCCTCTTTTAATCTTGAGTTATTAGTCCTTCAACGCTATCGATACTTCAAAAAGGTGTGTGTTGAAGCGCACTTTACCACACTTCTGTTGAATCATCCCTTTATAATTCTTAACAATATAATTATTGCTTATTTTGATAACTAGTTTGTATGAACAGATCAACTGAACAAGTAAAGTAACTCATTCAAAGCATAGGTTCCTGATCATCTCATTCTTTAATTATAGTAGAGATTATATTGGTTAGATGCACAACAAATGAACCTGTTTGAGTGCTAGAGATGGCAACGGGGCCGGGTATGCGGGGAATGGTTGATACCATCCCCATCCCCGAAGTTAGATAGTTATCCCCATCCCCGTCGGGGTCACAATTGCATCCCCATCCCCATCCCCAATGGGGAATGGGGATCCCCAATGGGGAATCGGGGATTTTTCCCCATTACATAATTGACATTTTAAATAGATTTCAAATGGTGCAATCATACTAAAAGCAAACAAAATTCGTTCATTAGATTAAGTTCAAGCATTCGACAAAACATAGTAAAGAGTACGACTTATCGTAAGTACGAAAACGACTACAATTGGAAACAAAAACGCGAACTAATCCAACATGCAAAGGTACAACGACCATTAACAAGAGTATATTAGCTATTAATTGAGAAGATTTTAAATATTATATACATATATAATTTTATTCATGTATAAAAGATATTCGGGGACGGGTACGGGGACCCGAGGGTATTACCATCCCCGCCTCCATACCCGCTTTTGAGTAATGGGGATTCCCCATCCCCATCCCAATACCCGGTCAACTCGGGGATTCCCCGGTCAAATCGGGGTCGGGTATCGGATTCTCCGTCGGATTCGGATTTTTTTGCCATCTCTATTGAGTGCAGTGTGTTCTATATAGAGCATACTCTTAAAATGTAAAGTGATAAATGAAACATACCAACGAATAAGTAACTGATAAATAGCCTTCAAATACCATATCAAGTGAATTCCATCTTTCGCCAAAAAGAACTATTAAGTAACCTTTTAGTATACGACTTACAAAGTAGCGTGTCTGTTCATAAGTTTCGCAACTAAGATGAGTTGGTCCATTCAACTTTGGCTTATTGAGTCACAAACCCCATGACCTTTTACACATAAAATACATGGACAAATCCTTTATAGTTTAACAAGTCATTTCATAGTTCAAAGTATTAGCTGTTGCATTATAGACAGAAATGGATATACAGACAACTCCATAGTATGAGGATAACAATCTCTAATAAGATATGATATATAATGATAAGGTGAATACCCACTCTATTCAATGCTAGACTCTGTTTTATCCAATTGAAGAAAGTGGTAGATTTCTAAACCTCTGTCAAATATAAAATGGGTCGAACAAGTTGAAATTGATCATGATTTGATCCAAGTTCTTACAACCTCTCAAGTCAATTGATCAGAAACAATAGTTCTTTATAAAAGTTTAAACAATTCAAAAAAGAGAGAAACCTTGACTGGGTCAAAACAACCTGGTCATCCGATTTTAATTAGTATTAAAAATTATTTATTTAAATTTGTTATGCAACGTATACAACTTTGGCTTCTAAAACAATTGGCAACAAAACTCCAAGAAAAAGCCCATTTTACTTACCACTTTCTCTGAAAAAGAACATTTCAAATTGAGTAAAACAAAAACATATAAATCCAAGTAGAAGCATTAGCATGATGGACTCTTTGTTGAAAGCAATATTTTAACAGAAAAAGAGACGATGTGGTGTCACAATCTTGTGATCCCATAGTTTAAACCGTCCCAAACAAACAAATGGACTCTTACCTAAACTGCTGAAAATCTTGCAACCTCAGCAGCGGAGAATCCCATGAAGATGCTCTATCTGATGCTCCCTAATGTTGTTGCAAGTTGGACCAATCACAAATGTCTGAAACTGCAGTTGCAGTTGACCTTTGTTGTACCAAACATAACTGAGAAAACACCATTGTGTGCAAAAACTAGCAATTGTAAACAAACTTTGAGAATATGAATGCATGGACCAATCACCAATTTATCAAAACTAGACATAGTATCGGCACATATGAGCGTCCTTAGGTTTTCATCATAGTTTGAATATAAGAAGACTTGACTGCAAAAAATGAGCAAATTTCAAGAAAGTAAATAGTATCATATACAGTAGTTCATTTTTTACCAACTCGATCATAATTCATCTAAAATCAACACATTTTCTTTGAGATCTTAAAATATTTTCGCGAGATTGGGGAACCAAATACGGAAGTTAGCAAAACAGCTTGTAGCAAAGAGTTCATATTTCTGCTAAAATCTAACTTTTTGAACCATCAAACTTAACATATCGTCTCAAGCCATCATCCTTAAAAAAATGCAAAATAGTCATGTATGCAAAAAGTTTACTGGTTCAAAAAGTTAGGTATAAGTGAATGCAAAAAATAAACCGGCATATCGTCTCAAGCCATTCACTTATACCCAACTTTTTGCAAGACTAGTTAGGTATAAGTGAATGCAAAAAATAAACCGGCATAATGTGGTCCAAGATTATTTGTTCTTGCAAAAAGTTTTTTTATATATATATTATAAGAAATAATGATTTATTTGATATGAAGACCAAGTACCACTGTTTTTAAAGGTTCAGTCACTTTACTTTTTACCCAAATCACAATACAACAACAACGATACCCAATCCCGCATGAGCAGGGTATGGGTTTTACCCAAATCACAATGCAATATGGATTTCACTATCTAGTCTTAAAGTCCTGAGAATATTATAATCAATATGAGTGTATTACCCCCTGATAGAGCCAGATTGGTTGTAACTTGTAAGCTCACAATTGTAGAACACAATGACCATAACAGAATGCAGACAAAAAAAAATTGTCTAAAGCTGCCACTAATTCATTGGAATCATCGAGTTAAGACGAAAACGTAACAACCCAAATAACCCAAACACTCGATATATATAAAGACACACACACACACATACATATTTAAGCATGCACTCTTGCACTTTCAACAAAAACAGGCACTACGAGAAGCATAATAGAAGAATATAAAAAAAAANGCAGTGTGTTCTATATAGAGCATACTCTTACAACCTCTCAAGTCAATTGATCAGAAACAATAGTTCTTTATAAAAGTTTAAACAATTCAAAAAAGAGAGAAACCTTGACTGGGTCAAAACAACCTGGTCATCCGATTTTAATTAGTATTAAAAATTATTTATTTAAATTTGTTATGCAACGTATACAACTTTGGCTTCTAAAACTATTGGCAACAAAACTCCAAGAAAAAGCCCATTTCACTTACCACTTTCTCTGAAAAAGAACATTTCAAATAGAGTAAAACAAAAACATATAAATCCAAGTAGAAGCATTAGCATGATGGACTCTTTGTTGAAAGCAATATTTTAACAGAAAAAGAGACGATGTGGTGTCACAATCTTGTGATCCCATAGTTTAAACCGTCCCAAACAAACAAATGGACTCTTACCTAAACTGCTGAAAATCTTGCAACCTCAGCAGCGGAGAATCCCATGAAGATGCTCTATCTGATGCTCCCTAATGTTGTTGCAAGTTGGACCAATCACAAATGTCTGAAACTGCAGTTGCAGTTGACCTTTGTTGTACCAAACATAACTGAGAAAACACCATTGTGTGCAAAAACTAGCAATTGTAAACAAACTTTGAGAATATGAATGCATGGACCAATCACCAATTTATCAAAACTAGACATAGTATCGGCACATATGAGCGTCCTTAGGTTTTCATCATAGTTTGAATATAAGAAGACTTGACTGCAAAAAATGAGCAAATTTCAAGAAAGTAAATAGTATCATATACAGTAGTTCATTTTTTACCAACTCGATCATAATTCATCTAAAATCAACACATTTTCTTTGAGATCTTAAAATATTTTCGCGAGATTGGGGAACCAAATACGGAAGTTAGCAAAACAGCTTGTAGCAAAGAGTTCATATTTCTGCTAAAATCTAACTTTTTGAACCATCAAACTTAACATATCGTCTCAAGCCATCATCCTTAAAAAAATGCAAAATAGTCATGTATGCAAAAAGTTTACTGGTTCAAAAAGTTAGGTATAAGTGAATGCAAAAAATAAACCGGCATATCGTCTCAAGCCATTCACTTATACCCAACTTTTTGCAAGACTAGTTAGGTATAAGTGAATGCAAAAAATAAACCGGCATAATGTGGTCCAAGATTATTTGTTCTTGCAAAAAGTTTTTTTATATATATATTATAAGAAATAATGATTTATTTGTTATGAAGACCAAGTACCACTGTTTTTAAAGGTTCAGTCACTTTACTTTTTACCCAAATCACAATACAATAACAACGATACTCAATCCCGCATGAGCAGGGTATGGGTTTTACCCAAATCACAATGCAATATGGATTTCACTATCTAGTCTTAAAGTCCTGAGAATATTATAATCAATATGAGTGTATTACCCCCTGATAGAGCCAGATTGGTTGTAACTTGTAAGCTCACAATTGTAGAACACAATGACCATAACAGAATGCAGACAAAAAAAATTGTCTAAAGCTGCCACTAATTCATTGGAATCATCGAGTTAAGACGAAAACGTAACAACCCAAATAACCCAAACACTCAATATATATAAAGACACACACACACACATACATATTTAAGCATGCACTCTTGCACTTTCAACAAAAACAGGCACTACGAGAAGCATAATAGAAGAATATAAAAAAAAAACATAATGGCATTAGTTGCGGTGAAGACGGAAGAGAACTCTCTGCGCCGATCCATCAATACGGTAGACAATGAAGCCTCAGAACCAAGGCGTGTGAAGAGACGAAAAAGAGATCTTACATTGGACTGCAAACGTCAACAGTTGCTGCCAAGTCAACCGACGGATCAAGCTTCACCAACCACAGTGAAAAGAAGTTCTAAGTTTCGTGGTGTCAGCAAACATAGATGGACAGGCAGATATGAAGCACATTTGTGGGATAAACTTTCTTGGAACGTCACACAGAAAAAGAAAGGAAAACAAGGTAAAATACCATTCTGCTCTTTAGATTCTATTTTCTCATGAGCTTTAGTGCAAGAACTCCTGACCTAAGTTTGTTTGTTACTTTTCTGGCATGCTTCTGCATTTTGGATGGTATTTTTTGATCGAGCAGTTTATCTTGGTAAGTGCTTATTTCTGTTAAGCTCTAATCGTTAGTAGGGGTGACAACTATGACCAATCTACCTATAAATGGTCGATCTGGGTTATACTTTATCTCAAATGGGTCGAACGGATAAAATAGTATATAGCTACAAAGACAACGGCTCAAAAGTCACACTAACTTTAAGAAATTGATTATCACTGAAAATTTATCTAAATGTCGTAATGACATTTGGCTTCGATAACTAATTTATGGACCACCTAATCTGAAACCGACCAGTTTGAAACCTATCATAAAAAGACGTGTTTTAAGCCGTTACCTCGCCAGACCGAGGATTTTCCACCTCTACATAAATCATGGAGATCATAAAATTCACATCTTTTACTTTGATGATGACTCAGGAGCATACGATGAAGAAGAATCAGCAGCCAGAGCATATGATCTAGCTGCACTCAAGTACTGGGGATCATCAACGTTCACTAACTTCCCGGTATAGAATTAAACTTTAACAAAGTAAAATAGTAACTCAGAAAGATCTAAGTGCTCACCAAACTATAACTTTCCTGAAGGTCACTGATTATGAGAAAGAAATTGCAATAATGCAGACTGTTACAAAAGAAGAATATCTAGCCACACTAAGGAGGTAAGATTTCATATCAACACTAGAACAAGAAGTGTAAATTCTCTGGATAACAAGTATAATGTTTTGTTTTTGTTTTTTAATTGTTCGGTTTTTCAGGAAGAGCAGTGGATTCTCAAGAGGAGTATCTAAATACCGGGGAGTGGCAAGGCACCATCACAATGGAAGATGGGAAGCCCGAATCGGGAGAGTGTTTGGGAACAAGTATCTCTACCTTGGAACTTACAGTATGTTAATTAAGCAAACTTAACTCAGAGACAATTTTACTAGTGACGATAGATTATGAGCACCAATAATTTAGATGAATGAAATTACCAAATGCTGTTTTATAGGCACACAAGAAGAAGCTGCACGTGCTTATGATATAGCAGCAATCGAGTACAGAGGGGTGAATGCCGTCACCAATTTTGATTTGAGTACATACATCAGATGGTTAAAGCCAGGACCGCAAACTCCAGCTGCCTGTGAAGAGCCACAAACACAGAGAGTATTACCGGTTTTGCCTTTTAACAATTTCGGTATGGTCGATGAACCAGTGCAACCGTTCCTAAACTACAATAATTCCATAATGGTAGAAACAAGCTTACCCCAGAAACAAGAGGTGTCTGAAACCAATTTTCCTTTTAGTCCAACCACAAAATCCTCTCCAACAGCACTTGGGTTATTATTTCAGTCATCCATCTTTAGGGATCTCGTTCAGAAAAACCTTAATTGCAGTGATGAAGAAGATGATGCAGAAGACAAGAAGTGTCAACCACAGATGGTCAATGGTGAAGAGTATAATGGCGTATTTTACGGGACTGGTGATAATTTCCCGTTTATGATCTCCCCAAGCTATAACCTCTGATGGCATGTATTTCCCGAACCATATGGTTCTTTTTGGCATCTGTACACGCTTTCTACCATAATCAGGGGAAATGAGGGGGGTTTGTTACCTTCCACATGTAACAATGTAAATAAAATTCCTAAAGAATCAAATAACTCTTACCAGTAACTAGAAGGATGAATATTGTGGCTTTCAGATGTACAAGTCAAGTGACTGAAATAAACTTCCTGATAATAATACTACAGCATTCTGCCAAGTTGCATACATAATACACATACCGAGTGTCGCATATAATCTAAATAAACAGACACAAAATCTACTTACAAATTGTGCGCACCAACCATAGCTTTGTAGTTCTCTGTTTAAATCCCATTATGAATCAAACTTAACGAGAATATCTAGGGGGTGTTTGGGTTTTGGAGACCAAAACCAAATAATCAGTTTCATAACAGTTGCAATAAAGCTGTATCAGAGAATAAAACCAAAAAAAACCAATTCACCCCTTCTTTAGCATTACTTGATAGACTCTTATCCCACAATAGTATCTCCTTTTTCACAAGAACATCTTTTTCAGTCATCTTATGTATTAACTTCTTAAAGAATTAGAATTAGTCAAACATCTGATTATCTGTCAATTACAACTTCAAACAACAAGAGCACGTCCATGCACTCTCTCCTACATATTATATTATTGCAAATGATATATGATTCTTATTAATTTCTTGATCCTGATCAAATCCACAAAGACAGCAAGCAAAAACGAAAACTTTTCAAGAGTTGGGCACATAGAACATAAAATAAAAGCAGTCAATTAAACATAACGCAAAAAGGAGATACGCAAATTATATCCAGTTTTACTCAATTAACAGTAAATGGAGGGACAAACTAGATCTGAAATCTCAACTATGAAAAAAAAGTATATCTAAAACACGCTGACATGTTCCTTGGACTCAGCCATAAACCATTTGATTTCATCTTACAGTAATACAGCAATATGTTATTTCACCCATTAAAACTGCTTCCTTTTGTTACTGAATAATTTGTCTCTCTGCGAATACGCATACACGAGAACAAAGAAAATCCCTACAGACATCAAAAACGATGCCCATGGGAATGGTGGGTCCTCAAAGCAAACAAGTGACGCCTCCAAATCTTGAGATGCATGATACACCAGAGAATGAATCGCGTACAAATCATGATCAGAAGATCTCAAGTAATATATAGCTGTTTCAAAGTCTAAATGTGACAACGACGAAACCACCTTATCCAACTTGTATTTAAACAAGTTCCATCTCTGTATAAACTCCGAAAGTTGATTATGCGGCAAAAGCTTCCTCTCCCCACCATGAGCAGATATGGATTCAAGAACATCAAGCGCACTTGTAATAGTGAAATTCAAAGACGTCAATATAACATTCCTTTTAGCAGCATCCTTTTGTATAAAACTCAACGAAGAAAGCTCAGAAAACGGGCCAAAAGGCGTATTTCCAACACTCCATGTATAATCAACCAGCGTACTATTATGCTGCGCACTCCAAACCAAATGAGTCGGCGACACACCCCACATACTCTGCAAAATCGAACCCACAAGCGGCCTCTCTAATTCCCTCGTCTGCGTAAACACATGCCTCCCGTTACAACTATAATCACTAACAGTCTGCGTATTCTTAGTCCTAACCGCAATCACCATATCCTTAAACGCAACAGACTGATGATACCTATCCAACAACAAAATCGAATTCACATCCAAATCAAAAACATAAACAGGAAGCACACGTCCAAAATCCTCCTCCGGAAGCCCCGCTAACCTCCTAATCTCATCATGTGCATCCGACAACGTCTGATGCATACGCTTAGAATCCAAATACTCACTCACAATCAACGTATAATTATCAAACAAATACCTAGACGTATAGCTAGTGGTACTCAACGAAATCGCAAACGAACAAATCGCACATTCCGCCAAATCAACCTCATACGTCTTAAACTTCACCACCTGATCACTAAACAACAAACCATCCCCCACCAAATTCCTCTCCACCACGCCAAAATCCAAACCCCTCACATCCTTATCCCCTCCACGCACATGCACAAACTGCACAACCAACTCATTCTCAAACGGAACCGACACACGCAAAGACGGCACAAGCAAAACCTTATACACACTCCAAACCAAACTCGCCACATCCGCCAAAACACTCTTCTGCGACTTAACACCGTAATGCAAACCACTCAACGGATGAAACTCGCCTCTCGGCAACACACCGTCCCCGGACAAAGCCGGACCGTAATCCACCGGCCCCGCACTCAAATCAATCCACAAATACCTCTTTTCACCCGTCCAAACCGTCCCGCTACACTTCGTAAACCCTAACGAAGACTCACCGCCACTCTCCCCATACTTATACCCATACCTCTTATCCATCTGACCTAAATTCAACAAATAAACATAAACACCTTCGTCATGGCTCTCAGTCTCCTTCTCGTAATCACTCCTGATGACGTCATCAACCGCTTTGTAACTAATAGACACTAAACTAGATCTGAGCGGGACAGTAGTAGTAGCAATCTCAGATTTAATCTTGTTAGTAAGCGATGACGTCAGCGAGGGTGAAGAGAGTGACACGTGGACAGAGGGTGAGTGTTTAATAAATAAGCGATGGTTGTTAAGGTTGTTGGGGGTGATGACGTGGAAAAAGTCGGTTGTAACGGAAGCGGATAAAAAGGAGAGGAGGTTGGAGGGGGAGGAGGAGGGGAAGGAGGAAGGGGGGCCCACAAGGGTGACGTGGATGGGGATGGTGACGTGGAGGGAGGGGAGAGAGGGGGAGAGAGGGGATGAGAGGGATTTTTTTAGGGAGTTGGTGAGGTGGAGGTAGGTGTCGTTGGATGCCTGGGGGTCGTGGTGGGATTGGTGCGAGAGGAAGGTGTCTAGGCCCAGGATTGGGGTGGGTGTTACGGTGGGGATGGTGGTTAGGAGGAGGAGTATGGTGGTTATGGTGGTGAGGATGACGGTGGTTGTCATTTTGGGGTGAGTTGTGATGGTCAAAATATTGGCATCTCTTTTGTTTTTGTGTTGTGAAAGAGAAAAGAGAAAGAGATCGGAATGGTACTACTACTTTGACTTACCCGGACCAGCCCAGTTTTTACTCTTTGGGGTAAGAATTTAAGTTGCTTTTAGTAATGCAAAAGTTTTTTTAGCTTTCATTTTTTAGGTTTTTTTTTTTTAGAATGAGAGCTATTCTTTCTCTAAAGAATATTTGAAAACGTGTTTAGATAGGGTTTTCTAAAATGAGAAACTTATGCAGAACTCATAAAAGGAGTTTTCTAAAACTTAGTTATAAACTTAGAAAACAGATTTTCCATCTTTCCAAGAAAACTTTTGAAAAAAACACAATTTGAACGTGTTTTTTATTTTCTTAGGTTTTCTAGGAAAATCTTTCTGGAAAACAGATGAGTTTTCCATTACTAAACACGCCCTAGGTTTTACGGCACCCGTAGTGGATTTTTTTTCCTCTTGTGGGGGTTCTCGAGGTCGTCGTGGTCGATTGGATTCGTGTTTGTGAAGTCGGGCAACCACAAAGCATATCTAAAATTCTATTGTTTACTCCAGAAAGTTGTTAGTGATTGGAAGTGATCATTGTGAGGTAAAAGTTGTGAGAGAATATGTTGCGATGGTAGTAGGATACAATGGTCGTAGTGAACACTGCAAATGCTATTATTGTGAAAATTGGTTTCAATATAAAGAGGGTCGCTAGCATACCTAATTTGTATTAGTAACAAACAGATTAAGACATGTGACTATATCAAAGATAAATTTAAGATTGGACGTAAATGGTGTCCTCAATGGTAAATAGTTTTTACAGGGGTTGGGTTTAACACATGAAGAGAAGAAATGAGGTGTGAAGTGGTGCAAATCGAAGGAGCAAAGTGATGGATGTTTTTTTTGTGTAATGTGAGTGTTCTGGGGTATAGGTAAATGGTAAAGAAAGTGATAACCATTACAGAGGTACATGTGGTGGAAAGGTAAAAGAAAAAGAGATGATGTGTCGCCAAAGCAGCAATAATAAAAATCATTACCATTTCGACCGGTCTAATTAGGGAGAAATAGTAACAATTAACTTATCAAGCTTATTATTTTGATTTCGCGTATAATCATTTGCATACTGAAATCTTAGAAGTTTTGTCATAGTAAAGAAAAAAAATTGGTTAAAATACATATAGTAGAAAAATAGGTTTTATTTTATATGTTATTAACTACAAAGAAAACCAAAACTCCAAAACTTATCACATTGATTAAACTAACGTATTTCCGTCTATGAAGATGTAAGAAAAAAACTAAATCAACTTTGTTAACAAGGGAATTGATAACCATGGCTATATTTGAGAAAAAGGAAATTGAAATCTACATCATTTTTTCTAATACATACATTTGTACAAGTTATACAACACACTATACAATACTGCATTACACAGATGGTGGTGTATGCACCAAAAAGACATAATGTAGATATCTTCTTTGAGGAAAAGAAACATGCATACTTAATGAGTTAATGGCACACCAAAATTGGTTAAAAGTAATTGTTTTCAGAAATAGCGGTTATTATGAATGCACGATCAACTAAATTTATCATTATCCATTTAAAAAATTCATAACTTTTGCTTTGTAATTAGCTTTATAAATAATATTATGGATTTGTGAAGTGTGCCAGGTTGAGTGTAATGGTCACTTTTCCATCACATTCAATTCAGCGTCACATCAGCTTTTCAGCACATCACTCAACTCATCACCTAATAACCATAGTGGTGACCACCTAACTAAACATATATAGATATCCCACTTAATACAAAGATACCCCACAATATATCTCCCACTAGAGGTGCAAATCTTAAACCGGTTTTTTTTTAACCGGAAAAAAAACCGTAACCGGTTTTCTAAAAAACCGGTTTTTAAAAAACCGGACCGGTTTTTTGAACCCGAACCGGTTAGACCGGTTTTCACTTTTTACCCCATACCGGTTTTTTACCGGTTTCAAACCCGGGTTTACCCGGTTTTTTTAAAAAACCGGTTTTAACCGGTTTTTTTTTTTTTTTTTTTTTTTTTTTTTTTTTTTTTTTTTTTTTTTTTTTTTTTTTTTTTTTTTTTTTTTTTTTTTTTTTGGGTTTTTTT
>LBNU01038300.1:35942-47109 GCA_014162995.1 Artemisia annua | reverse complement strand
TAAATAAAATTTTTATTTTTAGTTATTTGTTTAAATAAAAATGTAATTTGTTTTAATTTGTATTTTGTTTAAATAATTGAAAAAAATGATAAAAGTGGGGCTCAAAAAGTTGAGTTATTGTAAGTTATTGATATGGGTGTTGAGTTAAAGTGTTGAGTTAAAGTGTTAAAGTTGACGTGGCGCTGACGTGGCGCTGAGTTATTGAATAACTCAGGTTATTGTTGCACATGCTCTTAGATGAGTATTGGTTTTTTAGTTTTATGTGTGTTTTGAATACTTGTAAATAATGCTTATAATGTAGTATTTTTTACTTATGGGGTATTTTAAAAAACTACATTAATGGTGTTTGTTGACCAACTAATTTGCAAAAGTTAATTATACCTAATGCTTTGATAAGTGTATTTACTTGAAATCTATATTAGGAAATTTTAAAAAAATTAGTATGAGGGAAGTGTCTAAATGCATTATAAGTAGTATAGATCAAAAAAAATATATATAGAAAATAAGAAAAATAAATAAATAATATGTGGTTGAAAAAATTCTATCAAATAAAAGAAATTTTTTAATTGGATGGATTCATAAAACACACAAACATAGGGTGGATTGAGATCTATCAATTTTCATTCCTAATTGTGGGCCCTCAATAACAACCAAACAACGGATTTATTTTTTCTTTTGATGAACCCACACCAATCCCATTAACCAAACATCACCTAAGTTTTTTTTGGAAAATAGTTGATAATGAAAAGTCGAGTTGGTTTAGTTGTTGATTTTTTATTATTATTATTATTATTATTATTATTATTATTATTATTATTATTATTATTATTATTATTATTATTATTATTATCTATTTTAACTTCATTAGGAAAATAGAAGAGTTTTTATTACTAGGGAGGTCTTCTGATTTTGCGTGACGCCTTTAACCTGATAAAGACTTGTCATCTGTCTCGCGTATAATAGAGATTTATTGGTTTCGTGCTGCCTTGGACTCATAAGAGGAGCGGCCACAACTCCCTGCTATTGAAGTACCATATCGAGTGCTCTACTCGTGGCACATACTACACCCTTGCCAATGGGGTACTCCAACAAGATCAACAATATAATCCAGGAACTCACCTATTAAGCAACACTTCGAAGCAGAACCCCACCTTTCAGAATTTGGCTCGTGACATATAAATTTAGAACGCGTTTAGATGATATTTTTTTGAAATTTAAAAATGCAATGAGATGTAAAAAAAATGAAGGAAAAATGTATGAGAGAGTAAAGAGTTATTTCTTAAATTCTAGGTAAATTTAAAAAAATGATACTTTCCTTTTTTAGGAAAAAACTTCTAAAAAATATATGACTAAACGGGTTCAGCATTTTCAGTTTCTAATGAAAAATTTCTCGAATAAATGGATTATTTTTTACCAATTTAATATACCTTAAGGGTTGTTTGTTTAGCAAAAAATAATTTTTCTAGTGTTTGGATTTGGCTTACAAGTTGTAGCCTATCAGCTGAGGGGTTTCGACTTTTGATAAGTGTTTTCTTTTGTGGATTGTCTTTGTAAGCTTCTTTTGTGGGTTGTCTTCGTAAGCTTTTGATAAGTGGGCATCTAAGCCTCACTGTTTGTGATGAATGTTTGTATTAGCTCATCGGATTGTGAAGAGATAGCCTTTATTATTGCAACCAAATTACTGTCACACAGGTTTAGCCATAAAATTTATACAACAATAACAACACCAATCTCGTCTGAACGAGGTATGGGAAAGATATAATGTAGACGGATCATACCCCCGCCTTAAAAAGATGTTTTCATGAAAACCCGTAAGCGTATGTGTAAAGATGAATGTGCTCAAATATAAGTTTAAAGGTATCCCAGTCACTTCTCATTCCCGATCACTTCTCATTCCCAATAGAAACTTGATACTTTACTCACCATAAGTCATAAAGCTAATTATGAAGATTTGCCAAACACTGGATTATATTGCTTTGTAATAATTTATAATAAATAAGTTTGAAAGTTTGTAATTATGGTTGACATCGTTTGTTGTTGTTTTACTATGTATGCTGCTTGTGTGAGGTCGCAAGTGTCATCAACATGTTCAGTATTTATTGTCAGCGCCGACATAGATAAACTAAACAGAACAATCAAAACAAAGTAAGCTACAAATGATCTGGTGTAAAAATATTTCACAAGCAAAAAAGCAGAAAAGTATATTTACTAGCAAGTATGATAACACACCTTATTGTTTATTTCAACTCCAGAATATGTTAAGAGAAATCTCATACAGACACCTTCTAAATGAAGAAAGATTCATGAGAAACCACGGTTTTATTTTAAAATGTATCATATTCAACAAGTACCACACAACATATCCCACGGTATCCTCGTTACAGAAAAGGACCACACTTGAATCCATAAAATAACTATAATATGATTCAAAAAAAGCTAACAAATTTCAAATGTTTTTATTAATGAATCTAAGTGCATCTCTTCGGCTAAGCGGCAAATTCTAGCATCTGCAGTGATCTTTATTTTGTATGAACTCAAGAATAGAATAACTGTATGGCAAGTGTGACGTGATCGAGTAGGCAGATGAATTTACACGGGAAGCTTGTCCCCACTGGTGTTGGTGCAGGTGCTGTTACGAAGTAACTAAAATATGAAAACAACACTGTCGTGAACCCTGGATTTCTGGTTTTGAGCCACACACTCAGATATCCACATCAAGTTCCTGATCTCCTGCTCCCTCAGCCTCATGTATGCAAAGAACACGCCATAGTGAAACTGCAGATTAAAAAGCACCAGTTTAAACTTTAAATCCCTAAATTTCATAACTGGTAATGGTAACAAATTTACTTGTACATGGGTCGATTCAGGTTAGTAGTTTTATCTCTAATGGGTTAAATACTTAAATCAAAGCTAAAAAGTATACGGGTCAAAAGTCACCCAAAGTGTATTTTATACTTCATAAAACCTCCAAAATCTTCAAAAAGTTATATTATCATGGAAATAGTATAATAGTTGTAATCATAGTTAACATAGATATTAATATAAAGAGCTATTAGTTTTGGACAAAACAATGTTCTTGGTCAATCCAAACCACCCCTTCCACTTCTACCAAATCTGAATTTTAGAAAACTAAACTCATCACAATGACCAACCTGCTGCTCAAAAGATAAGCAAAGTCGTTTCACCTCCTCTTCATAAAATGCCTTATCAAGCATCTGGCTTTCTCCATAGGATAGCTTGCCAAATATGGGCTGGTAAGGAGGGTATTTCTCCATCACACCACGAACCTACAAAAGTGATAAGCAAAAAAATAAAATACATGAAAAACCGCGTACTTTTGGAAAAGGAGGTACTATTAGTCAAATTTATCGATCATCTTTTTTTCATGATCTTTAATGAGATAGAGCTAAGGCATATACCTGGTCTATATCCTCACAGACAGCAAGTTCCTCATGGCCGTAAGGGTAGCTGTTGCAAAGCCAGAAGCAGAGTATATATAAGCACACAATAAAAAAAAGATAGTGAGAGAGATACAGGGGTAACAATTTTGACACATTTAATTATGAATTTAGACCAAGCTGATCAAATTTATATATTAGCTAAAAGGGAATGATTTATACGGGTCAGATATGTATCAACGTCGCCAAGACTCTTATTTAATGCAAACAAGCATACAACCTCCTAATTAGTTGTCATCCAAAATGGTAAGATTACGTTATGAGATTCTTGTTGTAATATAACCAAAAAACTGATTATATACAAATATTTAAAATGGAGAAAATAGTGTTTGCATGTCAACTTAAAGCGTTCCTTCCTATTTCAACCTGTACTAAGACCGACATTTACCAAGCCTTTCCCGTTTTAGCATGTTACCCACCCTGTCCATCACATCCATCTTACAAGCTCTAAATAGAACTGTGACTAGCATATCCACAGAAGTTTCATTACTTACAGTAAGCCAAAACTAGAATACAACTTTTTACGATCATCTCGCGTAAGCTCTGTTCCAATGCTGCATATAGAATCCGCAAGACAGCAGTAAAAAATTATAATCAGAAACTTGCATATATAAATAAACTGCCCCAAGAACGAAACATTCAAAAAAGGAAGCACCTGTTAATGGTAATATTAACAGCTCTTCTATCAGCCTCAAACGCTAAAAGATCGGACATTATTTCAGCAGTCGCACCACCTAGTTTCTGTTCCCAAATTCTTAATAAGAACACCACTACAGAAAGATATTTCCACATATAAAAATTATCAACAAAACACTTACCTGGCAGAACTGGTAAAAATCCTCAAGATATGCCTTATAAAGAGTGTTTCTCATAATCTCAATGTTCATATCATCCAAATCCTGCAGATGGCGGTATTAATTTGTTTGAAATAGAAGAAAAAAACAAAAAAATATAAATGAGATAAGAAAACGAGCAGTATACCTCTGATGTAATGCACTCAGAAAAGTATGGAGCAAGTGGTGTATCGACAAGCACCAGTCTGTAGAGCTCGCGCATATTCTGGGCGACTGCCAGGGTGGCAATACTGAAAAAATGAAAAAGAAAGTTAACTTGAGCAGCGCTTATATAAAAACTCGGGATGAGTTGCCAGCATGTTACCTGTCAAACATCCCCAGAGGGTGGCATTTCTCCAACAGTTCCTGAACGTCTCTCTCGTGCAGTGTTCCAGTAACAATGAGGACAACATTGTCAATCATGTGACCGTACCTGAGGGGAAAAAGAAATATTAGGTCGAGTCGATCTACAAAGATATTTTTTCCCATATCTGGCTGTTTAGGTACTAATGTTAAATCTGGTAAAAAAAATCTATTTCTTAGCTCGTTTGACAAGATACCACATTAATGATGAAACGTATCATATTTGTTACATTTCATACGACAGAACAAACAAAAAGGACAATTATGTCCAAGGACAGATTATGGTATATTGCTCGCTATAACAACTATCACGGTATTCTATCAATAGACTCGCTATAACAACTATCACGGTATTCTATCAATATATATTTATAAGGAAGCCAAAAGTAATGTAGCTTCCTTGTCCAAGTAACAAATAACCACGAGGTGTAGTTAAATCGGTGCAAAGAGCGGAAGCAAAATGAAAAGACATCCCAAAACCACAGTGACAATTTTATAATGCAGCTAAAATTTTTGGTAGCTTTCCAATGAAATGGGTGAACTGTTATACTTGGAAGGATAAATAGATGCACTTACGTTATATACTCGAGGAAGGTTGACAAAGGCTCAGTGGCTTGGCATAACATGTGCTTATACTCATCAACCAACTTAAGGGTGCATTTTTCAACGATAGTAGTGGTATGCAGAGGTGAAGGTTCTGCAAAAAAAATATATAAAAATTAAAATTGCCACAAGTAAGCACAAACTAATCTTGCAAGCATCAAACATAGAAACATAATTGTTTTTTGGTCCAACGAATATTTAAGCAAATTACGTGTCAACTTAAAAACGTATAACAATTCTTCCATCCCAATATAAAGTGGCCATTTTTTTCTCTGCTTTTTAAACAACCTACCATCTTAATGTTATGTGATTTGTTTCTCTATTTTTCACTGTTGCTTTTTGTATTAATCATCAGCAATCAGCATGGACTAATCAAATGACTGTGTTAAAATTAATATCTCCGATCAAATTAGTAACTCAAACGTTGTTGAAAAGTAAATCAATTATAATTTGTGGTTTTGATTTGCAAGTCTTGGAATATTAGCCTGTGCTCAAAGGATCATGCTTATTTTATCACAAATCTGCCTTTTAGCCATCCATTTCCTTAAACGTAGCACTTTCCCACAATGGTTGGTTTCAATGAAGTCAAACTCTTTGCCAAAATTATGAGTGTCACTCAGAAAGTGCTTTCAATCATGTTCCACATATGACATACGAAACGTCACTACTTCATATGAATCTATTCAAATGCACTTTTTTGCAATTACTAGTGGTGAAATGACTTTCAATCCAAAGGTCAAAATAGATAATAATCCCTAGTAGCGATATGTTGATTCGCACATTAAAATCACTAAAGTAGATTCCTTAACTTTATTACTCATATATCTTTATAATCATAAGCTTCTTTACTTCTGAGCAAAAGGAATAGATGGAATGTCATCCTGAGCTAATTCGGTTAACGCCTTAACAAAACTAGCCACACGAACAACTATAAACAAACTAGCGCAAAACGATCCAAAAACACCAGATTTTTCACCTAAGCATTAACTTTAGCATAAAATAACATTCTCTACAATCCTAAGTAAATACTTTGATCTTCGATATTTGGTACGAACTAAGATCACTAACAAACCAGTGATTCAACATTAAGAAATCATAAGCTTACAAAAGCCAGAATACTAAGTGGGTGTTTCTTTAATCTTATTTTTCAGCTTATGTGGTTTCGGCTTATATACAAGCTCATAAAATTTATTTATTAAAAAAAAAAAAAATACTAATAATAATACCGTTTTGAAGATAAGGAGCATATTCAGTAGCAGACAAATGCATCTTAATATCATCAAGTGTTTCACATTGACATAAATTATTGTAATCAGCTGCTGTTAATAAACCAGATCTGTGGCCTCTAACAATTGCTTCTAAATAACCGCCATGTATGTTGAACGTCATTGCTTCGAATCCATACATTTTGTTAATTTATTTGATGATTCTTAAGATATTATTTCTGGTATTTGGCTCCAATTGAGTAACAGAATTTTGTGATCGGGATCCAAACACTCTTTTATTTTATTTAAGGGGTTGTTTGTTTAAGGTTATTTACGCCCTTAGCCATGGTGAATCGCGGCTTGAACCGAACCGAACACATTTCAGTCCGGTCCACCTTTTTATCATATTCGGTTTTTGGTTTGATTCGGTCTTACGCGGAACTGGCCATTATGCTTTGTTAGATCGGACCGGACCGAAGAACGGAACCAGACTGGATTGACACTGATTTGGTCCGGTTCTCGATCCGGTGTTTTGGGTCAAATTGGTTTTCGGTTCGGCTTGGTTTTTTGTCGGTCTGATCCGATTTTCTGACCGTGATCGGCCCTAGCCCTTAGTTATGTTTTCGGATTATGTTTCACAAGACTTGCTTTTCTGGTTTATTTTGTGACTTGTGAATATAAGTTTATTGAGTCATAACAAACATGTATANTAATAATAATACCGTTTTGAAGATAAGGAGCATATTCAGTAGCAGACAAATGCATCTTAATATCATCAAGTGTTTCACATTGACATAAATTATTGTAATCAGCTGCTGTTAATAAACCAGATCTGTGGCCTCTAACAATTGCTTCTAAATAACCGCCATGTATGTTGAACGTCATTGCTTCGAATCCATACATTTTGTTAATTTATTTGATGATTCTTAAGATATTATTTCTGGTATTTGGCTCCAATTGAGTAACAGAATTTTGTGATCGGGATCCAAACACTCTTTTATTTTATTTAAGGGGTTGTTTGTTTAAGGTTATTTACGCCCTTAGCCATGGTGAATCGCGGCTTGAACCGAACCGAACACATTTCAGTCCGGTCCACCTTTTTATCATATTCGGTTTTTGGTTTGATTCGGTCTTACGCGGAACTGGCCATTATGCTTTGTTAGATCGGACCGGACCGAAGAACGGAACCAGACTGGATTGACACTGATTTGGTCCGGTTCTCGATCCGGTGTTTTGGGTCAAATTGGTTTTCGGTTCGGCTTGGTTTTTTGTCGGTCTGATCCGATTTTCTGACCGTGATCGGCCCTAGCCCTTAGTTATGTTTTCGGATTATGTTTCACAAGACTTGCTTTTCTGGTTTATTTTGTGACTTGTGAATATAAGTTTATTGAGTCATAACAAACATGTATAAGCTCACAAGTTTTAAAATAAACCAAAGATATTAAGCTTATGAAATATAAGTCAAAAAGATATAAGCTAGTAAATGAGCTTAAGCAAATAGTCTTTAACTGTCGTCTTGGTGAAAAAAGTATACCATAAAAAATAGGCTGAAAAGGTTAAAAAATGACATCAAGCTTGACCGAGTATTAAATTGCAAGTCCGAGATTAAACTTGGATAACTAATAGATTGTCCGGTTTGTGATTACATGTGATTCGGTTAAGGTATTATGATATGAATAGCAATAGCGTTAAAGATTTATTTCCACACTTGATACTTTTGGATTTTTCATTTGAATGGAGTTGTTTAAATGATTAAGAAATTATGTAAATTTATACGATGGGTAAAAATGAAAATGACATAACTTGATAAGGCATGAAGCTTTGTGTAACCGTATGATTTTAACACACTTGCTTGATTTAAAACTTCGCTTAAGGCCCTGTTTGGTAGAGGCTTTTTGGTGTAGTTGTTAGCTTTTTGTTATAAAAATAATCTCATTTAAAATAAAAGCTCTGTTTGGATACATTAGCTTCAAGCTTTTATGTCAAACAAATAGCTCCTAAATGAAAAGTTGATTCATGAAGTTTTTAAACTTCTTAGAGCTGTTAAAACTTTAAATTACTTATATACCCTCCAAACATTTATTTATAATTATAGATATGTCCTTTTATGTCATTTTACATCTTATAATTATATTTAACAGCTAACTTACCAAACACTTTTATTGAAAAAAATATATAGCTTGTAGCTCATGTTAACAGCTTTGCAGTTAATAGCTTACAGCATACAGCTAATACCAACATACCCAGTAACTCAGTTGATTACCGTTCTAGCTTCGTAAAACTTATTAGACAGTTTTAAGACCGGGGATGATCCAAAATGGTAAAGTTAGTTTTTTGTAACCTTTTTTTTTTTTTTTCTTTTTTTGTCCATGTTTTATTTTATGGAATTAATATTTTAGTTTGTTGTTAAAAAAATTAAAAAATGATGTCGGGCCAAAAAGTGTGAACGGCACCACCAGACGCATTGATATGAAGGAGGGTATTTTTTGGCGAATGGAATGAATAAGCTGAGTGGTGCTGATTTACAACATGAGTGAATGACAGACAAACAGACAATATTACGGATCCTTTAGGAGCATGCGTAATGTACACACGTTAAACTTAAGCACTGCACGTCAGCGCCAATCAGCTTTTACATTTTAACCTTAACTCTTGGATTCTCCCCCGGTAGCATAACTCACTATAACTCACTTAACTTACCCCACTGTGTATGTCACCCTGTTGTACATAACATCATAAATCATTAACCAAGAAAAAGAAGAAGAGATAGACAAGAATTATGGAAGGAACTCAATGTAATGTAATATGAGAACTTGTTTTCATAGAAGAACCAACAAGCCTTAACCAGGCTTACATGTAAGATTATATAGAGATTCAAGGGTTATTTTCAATTTTCATTCTAGCACTATTCCATACTTGGCCCTTGGACTTCCATACAATTGTGACATTACATTATAAACTTACTAAACATAAGAGATAAAATGTAACCAATAAGTCTAATAAGCACCTATTACAATATAAATGGACGACTTTTTCATAACGTGAACGTGTCAACAATCTCCCCCTTAAGTCGGTCACAATGGGAGTGGTTGGCGTGACGTCATTCTTTATTCTTGAACTTTGGCGAAATTGCTTGCCGTTTTCATATCGGTTAGATTAGACAATTCTTGCTCTTAAATCCTTGTCCTTGGTTGTGAAGTGATGATTATGATTGTGAATCTGCCTTTGGTCACCCTTTGACTCCCACCTTGATGGTACCCATTTTCAATGCCATACGTCTTTGAATTTATGACTGTAACTAAGTTTAATTCCCGATCATTAAATAAGATCTTTGTCTTAAGACGTTTTAGATTTCGTTGACGTTGAACTTTCATTAACTTTGAGAAATTTGATCTTCTTATATTTATACTTAAGAACTTTTCGGAAGTCTTTGACGTAAGATTGAGGCATTGATCAACGTGTTGGTGGTGAAGTCTCTGCAAGAAAACTGGTTAGTGATAACAACCGCGCTACAAGTGAGAACGAATTTTCCACCCTCGCAATGGTGGTTACTCCTTTCTGCCCCTCACCATGGCTTCCTAATCGGATGCCCCCGAAGAAGCTATACTCAGAAAGTACCGGAGTTTACCCCAACGATTAGGTGAGTCGTAGATGATCACCCTACGACTTAGACCGTCCGGCACTTACAGGTATTGGAGTTAGAATTCGTCAACAGGCATAGTGTGACCAGGATCCTTCTAATCCTGCCAAGGCCGTTCCTAATCGGATGCCCCGAGAGGGCTAACACCTGACCATACATACGTACACCAACGATTAGGTGAGCCGCTGTTAGATACCCGCGACTGTAGAATGCACTGGAACGTCACCGAACACACTAAGCGTAACCCACAAAGGAGTTACAAGTGACCTGCTGTCAGGCTGGATTGATGTTGACCCTGGCAGGATTTTTCGTTCAATCATTGTCGAAAACCCTAAGTGATTCTCTCATTAACGTTCTCGGCAGATTGCTAAGATCTGCGAAGACTCGATAATTTAACTGGTTGCCATTGAGTAGAACACCAGTGTAAGAAACACTAATGTTCCAGAGATCTTTGATGAATCTCGAGCTCTAGACCGATTAGTGCACCTATGGTTTCCTATGCGGAGATGGGGCAGGGTCTCCTGTTTCAATATCAACCAACTCTAACGAGAAGGACGATAGATACTACCTTCCCCGTGAGAATGAAACAAGTATCTTTTGAGAGATACCTGAGTGGTTAGAAGGTTTAGGTGCATTGCGTTCACTGGGGTCCATGACGCTTATCTCAATACTGATGTTACTTTGTAACAATCAGTAGCAGATGAGGTGTACCGGTGTCTGCCGTAAGGTTGAATATAATGTAGGGCTCATTTCTTTCACCTTTCTTTTCATTTCTTTTCATTCTTCAACCCCTTTTTTCCTTTCATTCATTACCCCTTCCTTTTTATCATACCTAAGGACTTCTATTCTAGACTATGGGATTGTCCATTGGTAGATCCTCCGGCTCTGGCGGTATCATATGGACCATTTTCCTATCCTTAATCACCTTATAACTCCAGTGCCATGAAACCATTGCTGAAAATCTCTCGAAGTGTTTTATGAATATAAAACCACATGTTTGTTAACACCTCGAGAGTTTACTTTTTCAGAAACTACTCCCCCGTCAACATGTGCTCAATTCTCTTT
>LBNU01038299.1:107072-121199 GCA_014162995.1 Artemisia annua | reverse complement strand
ATAATTCTGTTGAATGACAGAACTTTTATAAGTTGCTTGTGAAGTGGATAAGTGAAAGTATATAGGCAAGCAAACATGAAGCATGTCATGTGGGTATTGAAGAAAGTTTGGAAATAAAGGAAAAGGAATAGTACATTGGAAACTATTGCTTTTATAAGGGTCATAATGTGCTCATTTATAGTCATGCTGGTATCCTTCATCTTCACATCACATGATCGAACTTCTCTTGCAAGAAACATGAATTTTACTGGCTGTGCCAGAATGAGCTTGTAGCATTCATTGATTTCAATAAACACAGATTAATTAATGCCATGTAAATAAAACATCTCATTTTTGTAGAGTGATATTTGTTTGGTGCTAATTATATAGGTTAAATATGTTTTTTGTTGGTTCGCTGTATTGAATTGCAGCGATCTTGCTATTGTGTGATATTATTTAGCTTTTTAAATAATATTCGCACATGTCGCAAGTCTTGTTTGATATAAAATACAACTTCTTATGGTAAAAGTGTCACAGATTCACAACAAATGTATTTAGTTTATTCATACGTTTAGGCATATTTAAGAGGAATATACATAAACTAATTTGCTAAATAAGTTCCAAATCTATAAAACCTAGATCGGTTTGGAGAAATTTTGTATTTCCAGAGTTTTTTTTTACTGTTAGAGTAGTAGTTGATGCAAGAAAATCGCTTTGATTTGGTATTCTCGGATGAACTCTCCAACTATGGCTGTTACTTTACATAAGATAGCTCAATTATCTTTCCACACCTTTTTTTTTAGCTGCAAAGTAAGGATTAAAAAAAGCACCTTTAATTAAGATAGAAATAAAGCACCGGAACTAAAACAACGAGTTTAGAAATGTAACATGTTTTTTCTTTTCTTTTTTGGGTAAAGGTTTTTCCGGTAAATCTATCATTCCAAAAAAGCGTTTAAGTACATAGGATAAAGGTGAAATGTCACATCTCAGTCCGTTACATAGTTGAAAACAAACGCACTAATTGTGTTTCAAACTAAACCTATAATAAGAATAACAAAATAAGCTTATGAACTAACAATAAGAAAACAACCACTAACTAGATTACATATGACTCCAGCAATACCAAATATCACTTAGATCAAATGAGAAATATAATTAAGATGAGAAGAAACTACAACCACAAATATTAGATGCACCCATGAAAAATAGATGCATCTCCTATTATTTCTCTTTCCTTACTTGGAATATGTGGCTATAATTTTTTCTCACTCTTCTCATTTCATTAATTCTTCTCACTAGATTCATACTCTACCAAATATAACCTAACGTCTAACCTGTAATGCGAAAATGATATTGAACGCATCACAAAATGCAAGTATATATGTAACATGTTTTTTCAATACAAATAGCTTGATAAGCTTTTACATAATTCGCAAAGTAATTTCATATATAGGTAAATTTCATCAATCATGAATTTCCTTTTCAACGGCAATTGTTTTACAGTGATATCATCTAGCAACAAGTTTAGAGAAAAATAATTACAACGATTACAAGGTAATGGAGCGGTGGAGCCTACAGATATAAGATTTGTGTCCATCGACCAATCTATAGAAAACTTCAAGCTACTTCTATGTTCTAGTATTTTGTATATGTTGATCCAATGAGCCATGAGTTAAAGCTTTAATTTGAACATCCGAACATGTCTTTCCTACTAGCTAGCTAGGTTTTAATCATCAACCATAGGATTGACCTAGAACAATTGTTCTTTATGCACAAAATGTATATCTCTAATGTTATTTTATTAACCCTTAGCTACTTTTTTTTTAGCCTTTTCCCCATAATTCCTTCTCCCCCCTTTTTTTTTTTTTTTTTTTTTTTTTTTTTTTTGTTTTTCTCTAAACTTGTTGCTAGATGATATCACTGTAACACAATTGCCGTTGAAAAGGAAATTCATGATTGATGAAATTCACCTATATATGAAATTACTTTGCGAATTATGTAAAAGCTTATCAAGCTATCTGTATTGAAAAAACATGTTACATATATACTTGCATTTTGTGATGCGTTTGATATCATTTTCGCATAACAGGTTAGACGTTAGGTTATATTTGGTATTGCTGGAGTCATATGTAATTAATCTAGTTAGTGGTTGTTTTCTTGTTGTTAGTTCATAAGCTTATTTTGTTATTCTTATGATAGGTTTAGTTTGAAACACAAATAGTGCGTTTGTTTTCACCTATGTAACGGATTGAGATGTGAGATTCCACCTTTATCATATGTACTTAAACGCTTTTTTGGAATGATAGATTTACCGGAAAAACCTTTACCCAAAAAAAAAAAAAAAAAAAAAAAAAACATGTTACATTTCTAAACTGGTTGTTTTAGTTCCGGTGCTTTATTTCTATCTTAATTAAAGGTGCTTTTTTAATCCCTACTTTGCCGCTAATAAAAAGGTGTGGAAATACAATTGAGTTAGCTTATGAAAAGTAACAGCCATAGTTGGAGAGTTCATCCGAGAACACCAAATCAAAGCGATTTTCTTGCATCAACTACTACTAGAAATACAAAATTTCTCCAAACCGATTTAGGTTTTTTAAGGTTGGAACTTATTTAGCAAATTAAGTTTATGTATACCTGTAGAGCTTAAATATGCCGGCTGTTGGAGCGAGTTTACTTGCTGCTCTATCCGTGGTTTTAGAGTCCCTCACCAACCGATGTATGATACTTGTGAACCGTGATTCCATTAGGATGATTTTAAGATGCAAGTCTACTATGGTGGTTTCTGATTGGTATATGTAAGTTAAGTTTCTAGGGTATCTTATTCAAAAATCCTTGACTCGATCAATAGTAATTCTTTTTGCTATGGATCGTTTATGGGTGGTTCGATCTTCATTTTATGGCTCTATTTTATGCATGGGATTGTAGCTGCTCTCATTTGATGGATGTTAGGGTTTGGACCCTATGTATGTTCATCTCTTGGTTGTCACATAGGTGCTCTAATTCTGATTCTTTTGAAGCATGGCTTGTGGGAATATGAAGATGATTATGGAAGTTTGGACTACTATGACGATTTGAAGATTCATGGAATTATGTATTTAGTTTGTGTTTCTTAGTCGTTGTAGATCATGTTCAATGTATGTTTCTTTTCACTGTAAGTTATAAGAATGGCCTGTCATTCTTATATGTGAGTCTGTAAGTGTCCTCAGGGACTGAGATGAGGGAAGTCACTCTCATCCTTTGTACTTCAACGTTTTTGGTGTAATGAATTTTGCCGGGGTGAATTAACCCTTTTACCCAAAAATAGAGCTTAAATATCCCTAAACGTATGAATAAACTAAAAACATTTGTTGTGAATCTGTGAATTACACTTTTACCATAAGAAGTTGTATTTTATATCAAACAAGACTTGTGACATGTGCGAATATTTTTTAAACAGCTAAATAATATCACAGAATAGCATCGCTGCAATTCAATACAACTTAACGAACCAACAAAAAACACATTCAACCTATATAATTAGCACCAAACAAATACCACTCTAAAAAATGAGATTTTAATTTACATGGCATTAATTAATCTGTGTTTATTGAAATCAGTGAATGCTACAAGGTCATTCTAGCACAGCCAGTAAAATTCATGTTTCTTGCAAGAGAAGTTCGATCATGTGATGTGAAGATGAAGGATACCAGCATGACTATAAATGAGCACATTATGACCCTTATAAAAGCAATAGTTTCCAATGTACTATTCCTTTTCCTTTATTTCCAAACTTTCTTCAATACCCACATGACATGCTTCATGTTTGCTTGCCTATATACTTTCACTTATCCACTTCACAAGCAACTTATAAAAGTTCTGTCATTCAACAGAATTATATAACATGCAATCAGATTTTTTTCCTCTTCATCTTTATATAGATATATCGACATGCAAAATGAGTAGAAACGTGAAGTGAAATTAGAAGTCAATTGTTAGCAAGAAACGAATATATTAAAAAAATTGTTTGCTCGCTAGCAACTAGAGCTAAGTTGAAATAGAGCACGAAGTAGCTTGATCAATGATCCAATCTAACCAACACAACTCACGTTATTGCAACGACTGACGATCCAACTATATGACATCGTTTGAATCTTTCCCAAGCAACCAAACGAAAGCTAGAGAATTGTTTCTCAGATTTAAAAGCAAATTAAAAGAAAGTTTAAGATAAGCGAATCCTTGCTTGTAACAAATGTTGTGTAATGCTTTCACCTAGCATCTTGCTAGGTCTTGTTTCGGTAAAATATTTTGATGTTCAAAAAAGGTGTGAATGCATCATTTGGCCGAAAAGAAAGACATATAAGCACATTTAGGATAAACGTTGAGATACTAGAAGGTGTTGAATGTATATATAGGTCGTTAATACCATTCTCATTATATTTTGAGCCTATGTATGTAGCATTGATAAAATGTGGATATACCGTTAGCATACATCAACCTTTAGGTGGCTTTCAGCAATAACATGCTGTGGAATTATAGGTTAAACTCGGCTATGTGTTCATAAAAAGGGTTGGATGAAGATCGTATTTGGACGGGAATGTGAAATTTAATACAAAGATTATGATCATATCTTTAATAAGATGTTATTGTTGACATTTATCCCAATAATCACGTTAGTCATAAAATAAACACTTAAATCCTAAACATAAAACATAAAGTAAATATTACTTATATAGGGAGAGACGATGATGCCATGATCAAGAAGAACCAGTGAAAGTTTGATCTTCTACCATAATCCTCTCTCTGGGTGATGGAATTGTATTATTAATATGTATGTTATGGAGAATACATAATCTGCTATTTTCATGGAGAGAGTTTAGTAATTAAGATCAACTCAAAATTAGGTTAAAATTATAAATTAATAATATAATCCATAATTAGGTAAAGCCCATCAAAGCTTTATGTCACTAGAAGTCACATTATGGTAAATGAATAAGTATTACCAAAATAAATCAACTTAAAGGTCACATTTATTATAGAATAAAGCTAACAGTTATGAGAACGGAACTACCGGTAGATCGATGTTGCCTGAAAGATTCAGTTTTATAGAGTGAGGGTTGTGCTTGGAGGGTCTTGATAGGATCATTTTTGGAGTAACGTACGTAAATCGACGACCCATGTTGGGTAGGTGCAATCGTACGCCATGTATTCCATAATGTAATGCATTGAATATGTTTGCAATTGCAATTATGGAGCAAATAAAGTGCTAGTTTAATAGTGAGAATTTTTTTTTTTTTGTAAAAGCATTAATGAGAATTAATTTATACGATTAGCTAGTTAACTTGGGGCAAATTGCATAAAAATAATTATATCTGGTACAAATTCAGTTTTTAGTTAATTTCTGTTTGAGTAACAAGGCAATTACAACATGTGTCAAGTTTGAAATGCGAAGTAGCTGACCTTGGCATTAAACTATCATTCACAACATTCAGCATTTTATGTACATTCATTAGTGAAGTTAACTTACAAGCAATATTATCTTAATTAATTGTACGTGTTTGTTTACTGTTTTGGAAACGGCAATGGCATTAAAATAAACATGGCAAAAAGTTAGGAACAAGAGATTACATAAGTAAGAATAGAGATGAGTTATTGAACCACTCTATCCACTACCAAGGAGACCTGAATACGAGAGATGCTATGGTGTCATGTCACTACAGAACCGCCAAAATGAGCAAAGGCTTCTGGTGTATATTTGTACATCTATATGAGTTCTAGATTTCGTGTTAATAACGTACTTGAACGTTTATCCAGTGGATAAGTTGCATTTTGATCATTTGTATTGTTTGTATTCAGTTGGGACAAAATGAAAATGAGTGATACACTGGAATAGTGGAAAGCAAAACATAAGACTCGGATTGTTCTTCAATTTTCCAATTATGTTGTTCTTACACTTATATTGTAAACGAATTTGAAGAAACAAAGAATCATACCACAATTCTAAAACATGCAGAATTAGGAAATAACTAGTCGCCTTCAAAAAAGTTAATGTATTGCAAGAAATTTACATTCCTTTTTAAGGTAAGAGACTGTTTTGAAAACTAAACTGAACCGGTCGGCTCAACTAGTTGAATCGGGAACTGGACCGGTAGGTTCAACGAGTTGAATCGGAGAAACTTGAAACAAAAACCGAGTTAAGTAAGGAAAGCCTAGAAACCAGAAGAAATCGGTTCAATGTTCAGTTCAATTATTTAAACCATCGGCTAGGACATTTAACTCCTAACAAACCATGGGTCGGCGGAATTAATTTATCAAAATCAACGAAACCATAGCCGACAATGGCATGCATATTTGTGCAATTGCGTAAATCGGACCGTCTGGCTTCAAAAAATAGTAGTAACCCGTTTCATTGGGTACTTCAAATTAAATGCCTGCCATCGCATTTATTAATCTAAATTAAAATCTGATGGGTCTTTCTATTTATATGCCTAAACAACACCACTTGTTATATACTAAATGTGGAAAGTGATTGTAGTTTACTCATGATAAGAAGTTACGTATACACATGTCTTAACTATAATCACATGTCTTAAGTTTACTTCTTTTTTTAATGATAAATAAAAAAGAGAGTATCTTTTGATAATACACATATTTGACATTTTGTCAATATAGTAATATTTTCATTGCTTGATAACATTATCAATCTGATGTATGTGTCTTATTTATATATGTTATTGAGTTGACGAAATTAGTTTGTATTTAAGAGATTCTTACCTGTTTTTCTATTATTAAGATACTTCTTAGTACAAATATATAACGTAAAGAACCACGTTTTCGCCATGTTAGCTAGAATCATTCAAAATATATTAAGAAATGTAACATTGATAACGAAAACACACACAAAAATAAACATATATACAGATCCACGACGTCTACACCTGTTTGTGTGTTTATACAGATGTATTTCTGTAGCAATATGCCAAGTGTCAAAATGTATATGTTTGCATTTTTCCTCTCTTAATCGAGAGACCAACATATATTGATATATCTCTCGTGAACTTTGCAAGTACTCTTTCGTCCGACATAACCGTTCCATGAAGACCTCAGTACTCTAAGCTAAAATATATTGCCAAGTTGCTAGCACTAGTAAGTTCAAAGCACAGCCGGCAGGTTTCCAACATGAAGCATAAAGCATACACTTCCAACCGATCAATCGTTAAATTTACGTAGTTTTCTAACTACGGAGTTTAAATTTACGAATTATATTTTGTCTACATATGAAAATAGCAATATCACTACAATGAGTAATGGTAAGGCAATGAAGCACCGAAACGCCTACGAGGCCGGCATTCCTGTTTGAAAACGGGGTGGGAATGAATACGCCCCCGAAACGTTTCCAAGTTGTTGCCCTAATGTTCGAAACGTTCCGTATGAAAATCCTAGCCATTTCTGGATTTCCAAGAAGCAGTGTAGCACCGAAACGGGAACGGCAAAGGGATACGGAGACGGGAAATGGCAAAAATCAAAAATTCAAGATACGGGAACGACATAGCTACGACAATAAAAAAATTAAAAATATATTAAAGAAAATCCAAAATAGATATATATGTTGAAATAAATTGTAAACTCCAAAAATACTACATCTTCCAAAGGTAATTAATTATCAATAATCAAATCATTTTTAAATTCCAGTTCATCTAGTGAGAGATCGGCAAACTCCAAAAACCCTACATCTTCCATTGAATCAAAAGCATCTCCACCCACATCCCACATCTTCCATTCGGATTCCTTGTGTTTCTTGAGAAGCCATAATAAATATTCGATAGAGATGATTAGAGAGTATGTATATAATTGTATACGTATATGCTAGAGGTGGCAAAACGGGCGGGCCGGGCGGGCACGGGCACAGGCTAGAATGGGCAAGGGCTAAAACGGGCACAGGCGAAACGGGCAAATGTTATACAAATCGCTTTATAAAAGAACAAAAATGACGAAATAAATTCCTTAAACGTAATACTTCATTTATATTTAAAAATTTTAGTATATAATAATTTTTTTAAATTTTGGACACAAATTGCCACCTTTAGACTATATGCCGATGCCCTAATATATATGCCGGTTGGGTTCCCAGCCTTTTGGAATAAAAAAAGCCCAATAAAACCCAAAAGAAACGGCTTTGAAACATCTTGGAAATCCAGAAACGGCTAGGAAACTTCATACGAAATGTTTCGAACATTAGGGAAATGGCTTGGAAACGTTTCGGGGGCGTATCCGTTCCCACCCCGTTTCCAAACGGGAATGCCGGCTTTGTAGGCGTTTCGGTGCTTCACTGCCAAGAAGTTTCCAAGCCGTTTCTTTTGGGTTTTAATGGACTTTTTTATTCGAAAAGGCTGGGAACCCAACCGGCATATACATTAGGGCATCGACATATACATATACAATTATATACAGACTCTCTCATCATCTCTATCGAATATCTATTATGGCTTCTCAATAAAAACACAACAAGATACACAAGGAATCCGAATGGAAGATGTAAAGATGTGAGATGTGGGTGGAGATGCTTTTGATTCAATGGAAGATGTAGAGTTTTTGGAGTTTGCTGATCTCTCACTAAATGAACCGGACTCAATCTTTTGATTGGGACACTCAATTGTACAAACTGTTAAAGCACACTTTAAGTATTGTACAAATATTTAAAGCATATAGTAGAGTGTTCCAATCAAAAGTGTGAGTGTGCAAATCATTTCCCTTTGATTATTGATAATTAATTACCTTTAGAAGATGTAGTATTTTTGGAGTTTACAATTTACATCAACATATATCTATTTTGAATTTTCTTTAATATATTTTTAATTTTTATTTTATATTTTGTTATTGCCGTATCTATGCCGTTCTCGTATCTTGAATTTTTGATTTTTGCCGTTTCCCCGTTCCCGTATCGTCCCTGTATCCCTTTGCCGTTCCTGTTTCGATGCTACACTGTGGTAAGGAGACTATCCATTCTATTTATACAGGTTCTAGTGCACACATATCTTGATTGTACAAATTAGAAAAAAGTGATGAAAGACTATACCTATAAAAGAGCAGACATCCTAAATTATTGGCGTTGATTTCTTCTGCGGACGGCTTAAAAGAGAGAAATGGTCGCAAGAAGATGTTGTAAGCGAACTTCCTTGTGCTAAATCTTACAAATGGATTCTAAAACGTGTTAGCTATATAAGAACTTTGGGACCACTCCACTGAATACTTCTAGTGGTTTAATGTTTATGTGCTAAATTTTACAACGGAATTCTACTGCATGTTTATGTGATAAATGAGCAACTGATCTATTTTGGGCATCTTCATTGGCACCAATCAAGTTCACAAGATATCTCTTATTATGTTCTAGACGAACTATGATACTTTAGTTTTCAAATTAGTGCACAGTTTGACTAAATAGATGGCAGTGACCTGGTTTCACAACATGATATAAAACTTTTACTAACTGAAAACAAAGTCAGTAAAAGTAAATTTTCATTCATAAAACTTTTTTTTTTTTTTTTTTTTTTAAAGGGTTACCGGTAAAATATTGTTGCCCCCAAAAACAATTTTAAAAAAACTTTAGTCACTACTAAAGCCATCGCGAAAGGTTTATGCTTAGACAAAACTTTAGTCAGAAATGTTAGAAAGATTTAGGACTAAAACTTTTGGTCAGAAATGAGGTGTCAACTGTCAAGTATATTTATATGACACATAAATCGAGTCAGAAAAAGTCACCAAAAATCTTTCTAATTAAGGAGATCAGAATATTGGCATTCATCTAAATCTATATGTTAAACAATAAAAATAATAGAGTATCGAAAAAATCATAATTTTATTATACTTGAAACACATAGCTAATATAATAATACAATTAAGACCATGCATGTTTGTAAGCGACATAACAAATTTTCTATATCCCAAAACATTTGATACACGACTAGTCGTAGATAGTCCATTGCGTATTTCATCATCATGATAGTTCTATCTTTCGTGGGACTTATGCTATGCGACTTCATATGTGAAAGTTACGTATCTTTGGGGTAATGTGGAAGTAGAGATGCACAAATAGGATAAGGCCTTAGGCTATGCCCAAAAAGCCCGCTCTAGCTAGTAATTAGTACTAAACAGGCCCAAAACTTAGCTACTTGGAAAGTCAATCATTGATGGTTCTGAGGTGTACTTATATAATAACGAGGTATGAATTACCCGCCGCGTTGCGGCGGCTTTTTTGTTGTCCAAAAGTCAGAGTAATAGTAAAATATAAAAAAAAAAAAACAAACTTTAAGAATTTCAATGGTTGTATTAGTCATCAATAAATCGAAAAAGACGGCGAATAATGACAAATATCTTAAACACCAAAAGTTAGAAAAGAATAAAAGTCTTCATGCAAACATGTAAAAAGAACGATAGAGAAAATGCGAATAAATAGAGTATATGGTACTTATTTATATACAAAATAAGATTTACAAATTCTGGTATTATTTATTTTGTAAGTTGTAATTATATCATATATATATCTTGTAGGCATCATTTCGTTTTGTAAATTGTAATTTTCATAAGTTGAAGGGTTGAGTATGCTATTACTAATTTCATGTATAAATGCCGCTTGATACATTGCATGGGAAAATAAACCATCTCTGCAAATTAATTGCATGAGCTAGCTTTTGTAATCATGAATGGTGACTTTTGGTATCAATCTCAATACACTTATAATCACCATTTTGTGTCTTCTTTTCTATACTTAATGTTTCACCCAAACTAATTATTTGTGCCACAGTCATCCTTTCAAAGGCAAACGGTAACCAAACCCCTCACCGACCTCAAAAATGTTTCTGGATGCCAAGAACTCCACAAAGCCTTCAAGTTTCTGTATGGTCACGAGCATGTCGAAGATGAAGTTTTCATAAGATTTCTAGGAGAAAGACGCGATGAGCTTCAGTCCACAATCGAACAAAAAACAGCTCGATTGGCAGAGCTTTGGAACTTGGATCATGATGAAGAAGAATCTGTTGGGGATGTGTATGATTGTGAGCATAAGGTTCTGGTGAGGCTGCGTAGAAGGTTGGAGGTGATCACGGCCCTTTTGTTTGAGCTTCGTCAAGGGTTGACTGAGAAGGAAGAGAACATTTCCATTCTCGATGTTTATGGTTAATGCTTTGGTGCTGGTTGTCTTTTGTGGTATCTTTTGATAGTCTCTTGCTGGCTTAATGTTATGTTTAGTTGTTTGCCGTAGATGAAGATGTAAGGAAAATGGTATTTTTAGTTTATTTTGAGTTCTTACCATAGGCAATCGCAAATTAGTATTTTGACCTAAACTTAGGGTTTCGATTTTACAATAGTATTTTTTAATTAAAGCATATTGTCTATTTGATTAAGTAAAGAAGAATTAGTTGTTATGGAAGGATAGCCATTGTGTGTACAGGTAGTGCAAGGTTGTTTGATATTTTAATTTTATGAAAGATGATTGAACCTGATGGTGGAACTGGGTCGATTCGAAATTGTATGTTTAATTGATCATTGATACGATAAGTCTGATCTAGGCTTGCTGATAGAGGTTAATCTAGTTTTTATATTTGAATTTCAATATTGAGTGATCAAACTCTGGTGTTAATATAGTTTGGATTTCGTAATCGATAAGCAAACTGAATCTAAAGGATTTTTTTGATCTAATAGTTGTTGAAATTAAAAGTTATTCTCTAGTTGATTATCTCAGGTCAGTAATCAAAAGTCAAATGTCCAGCATTATTTTGTTTAGAACTTGGTTTTTTAGATCTGAATTTAGTTTAATTAGAGTAATATCTGATTTATTGTGACGGACCATCTTGAGTTTTCATGATATCTAATAGGTCAACTTCATCTGTTTCAAGTTTCATTTGAGTCTAGAATTTAATTAGCTTATCTTCTAGTTAGTTAAATAAGGCTTTTGGCTCGAAATTTGTTCGGTAATTCTGGACTGCTTTTGCTTCGAAATTGTTAAACTGAATTGTTTTTCTGAGTTCAAAGGAGTTTTTGGATCTAATAATAGTTGAGATTAAAACTTCTTCTCTAGTTGGTTATCTCTGCATAATTGGGGTCAAATAGAACATATTAGTCTAGATATTGTATTAAAGTGATACCTATTTTAGAAAAACCAAAATCAGTTTAGAAGATTGATTTCTGCTTATGTGCTTGGTGATCCAATTCTGAGAATTCGGTCAAAACGTTGCTGTTAATTATAGTAGAAGTGAATCAATAGTTAGTATAGCTTAACTGTACAGCTGGAATAAGATATTAGCAAAAGAATTTGATATTAGTCAAAATAAGTTTATTAGTCAAAAGCCAAATGTCCAGCATCATTTTATGCTGAACTTCTTTTCTTAGATCTGATCTTACTTTAATTATAGTAGCATCTGATTCATTATGATGGGGCATGCTGAATTTTCATGATCTCTGGTAGCTCAAGTTCATCTGTTTGAGCTATGGTTTGAGTCTACAACTTAATTGAGCTTATTTGTAGCTGCTTAACTAAGGCTTTTCACTCGAAATTTGTCTAGAAATTTTGGACTACTTTTGTTTGCAAATTGTTGAGGTGAGTTGTTTTTGATTTTAATTTGCTGTCTCGTAGTTCTCTATTGGTTGTTTAAACTGTGTTTAAGTTTGGTAAATCTCTGACAACCTATTAATAAGCAAAGTAGAATAAACAGTTCGCATGCAATAAGCATTTAGCTTAATATTTTTGAGGTGGTTGTTAAAACTATGGTTATTTGTAAAAATCGCTAGAATTTAAAAGGCTTCATTTACATAGTAAATAACATACACAGTTTTACAGCCGATGCACAAAAATAAACAGTACTGATATACAAATATTCCAGTTTACACTCTTGCGAAAGTAACCATTTCAATCAAATTTCTTTACAGCCAAATGTTTAAGTAACACGCTTTTGTAAAAATGACCACTCCAATAAAATTTGTTAGCAGCCTCATGTTTAAGCAACGCACAACCAAACCACATGCATTGGAATGTCGATATCGAAACTCCATGCCTTTGAAACTTGAGAGACACTTATTGATGCTTCTTGAGCACATATCTGTTGACGACCGAAAGAGCACATTATTAAAGAGTATAGAGCGACAATTAAAAATAAATAAAATAAAATTTCTTTTCATTGTTTTTATATGTTTGAGCCAATGTCACTTAGCCAGAAAGGTGCACAATTATATCTGAACATCCGACCGTTTTCGTATACCATAATATCTAGTGTCTAGCAGATGCATACAAAGAATATCGTTTAGCATAATCTATTAAGTTTTTAACCTAATGAACCGTACAGAAAGTATAGTAGCAGATTTTGCTACATGCTAAATTTGTAAGTAAATGACCCGTACGGAAAAATTTTATTAAAAATTTAAGTGAACTTTCAAATAAAAGTGTTTCTAATAACTGAAAAAACAGTATTGCATTTAAAATGCCTTTCTGTTGATCTACCCATTAATTGCCACTAAAGTAATAACTCTTAGATATGACTGTCAAGTGAAGGGTCTGAGCATTACTAATAATTGAAAGTTGTGATCATTATGGCTGACTGTTGATGGGCAGCGTTCAAAGACAGGCAATTAAAGCTTATTAACCTTTCAACTTACCCCAAAGATCCCACTATATATATCCTAACAGGATTGTCTAAATGAAACAAATATACCACAAAAAAAACACTAAGTAATTGCTACTCAAAAAGCGTGAAAGTGGTAAGAATGGAAACATCGATGCCAACTTTCAACGAACTGGCTGGCGCAGCTGGTTCTAAGTATGTGAACGCCGCTATGATCGAAAAGTTCCAACGGGAGGTGACCACCTTAAAGGTTGATGAGCTTGAGCTCACAAAAAAAGCGCAACAGATCCGCTCACGTATTGCTGAGAGAGATCTACTGCTCGAAGAGCTTCAACGCCTTTTCCCCTTTGAATCAACACTGAGGAGCATCACGGCATTGAACAGCTTACAAATGCACGACCTTAAAGAAGCAGCGGAGATCCTAGCTACGGCCATGAAAAAAAAGACTCGCCAAGCTCAGATTTTGGCATTCATCGAAGGACTAAAGGCTTTGCCGTACTAAGTTTATTTCAGCTGCCTATGTTTTTATTCCTGTTAGTGGTGCAACCTATTTTGGAAACAG